>SSNS01001086.1:0-12500 GCA_006937985.1 Aphyosemion australe
GTATACGTTAATACAGCCCGAACCGCAGCGTGCACCCCCACATATCTTACATCAAAACGACCGGCTCGGTCGTCGGAGGTGTGCTATTACTTTTCTTAGCGTTTCGAGTTACCATGGCAACGGTGTTAGCAAAAAATAGCGCAAAACCTTCCCCCTCATTACTTTTCAACCGAAATGTGCACCCCCACAAATCTTACATCAAATCGACCGGCTCGTTCGTGGGAAGGTGTGCTATTACTTTTCTTTGCGTTTTGTGTTACCATGGCAACGTTATTAGCAAAAAATGCTGCGCACAAACGCCCTCCTCATTACGTTTGGTTGTAATTTCTACAAACAAGTTCACAACTGTACCAAACTTGCTATGTGTCATCACACAAACACTGCCTACACATTCATGTGGTCATTTGGTAAAAACTGCCACAGCGCCCCCTACGTCAATTTCAAACCTTAATAACTTCTACAAACAAGTTCACATCCGTACCAAATATGCTATGTGTCATCACACAAACACTGCCTACACATTCATGTGGTCATTTCTTGAATGTGCCACAGCGCCCCCTACATCCATTTTAAACCTTAATAACTTCTACAAACAAGTTCACAACTGTACCAAACTTGCTATGTGTCATCACACAAACACTGCCTACACATTCATGTGGTCATTTGGTAAAAACTGCCACAGCGCCCCCTACATCAATTTCAAACCTTAATAACTTCTACAAACAAGTTCACATCCGTACCAAATTTCATATGTGTCATCACACAAACACTGCCTACACATTCATGTGGTCATTTCTTGAATGTGCCACAGCGCCCCCTACATCCATTTTAAACCTTAATAACTTCTACAAACAAGTTCACAACTGTACCAAACTTGCTATGTGTCATCACACAAACACTGCCTACACATTCATGTGGTCATTTGGTAAAAACTGAAACAGCGCCCCCTAGATTTTTACAACCAACTATATCTCCATAATGCAACATCAGATCCACACCAAATTTTGTGTGCTTTGTTGTGGGTCACTGTTTAACACATTGGTTTGGTTACTGTACACCGCCCACCCCCCAAAAAAAGGAAGCAGCTATAACATCTGTTTAAAAGCTTGGCTTTTCACACAATTTTAAACACCGGTACTGGGAGCTCAGCAGAGCACTAATGACTGTTTTAGAAGATCACTCATTACACCACCTACTTGTGACATGCACAGTTTATTAGCAAGCTTATAGGACAAGTTGAGGAGGGGTTGAGATGCTGATGATGTGGTGGTGCACACTGGTCTATGACACACGGCCACCACCTTGCGCCACAGGGCAGGCCCCTTTTAAAATTTCTTCAGGAATTTTCTAGTTTTGTTTAAAACTCTGTTTGTGTGAAATGTTGTAACACTTGTTTAAATGAGTGGAGCGCAGGCTCCAAAAGCTGCTAAACGTCTCCCTCTAGTGGTGAAACTATGTTCAAGCAGATAAAATACAGAAAGCATGAACTACTGAAGTAGATTGGTGTTAAAACCTTTGGATGACTTTGAATCAAAGAACAAAAATGGATATTGGGTTATTTTTTATTGTGTTTGCCTAAAGAAAACAAAAGTAACTTGTGTTTCTAGTCTGTTTATTTGTATTTTATATAGGGGTGGGACTCGATTAAAAATTAATCTAATTAATTAGAGGCTTTGTAATGAATTAATCTTGATTAATCGCATTTTAATTGTTCAAGAAAATTTGCCCCAAAAGCAGTTTTTTTATTAAAAATAATGAGACAAAGAATCAAACAATAGACATGGACATTATTATGGTAAACTCAAGCTTTTTTAATTTCTAAAAAAAAAAAATCACTGGCCAAAATAAGACAAACCTAAAAGTACTATACTATTTTAAGTACATTTCAAGTTTCTCCCTCTTGATCTTTTTTGGCTGGTTTTCCACTCGTGCTAGTTTTGGCTTGAGTAATTATCTCTACTGGCAGCATGAGGCGATTCCTTAACCCTACAGAAGTTGCACAGGTTGTCCAACTTCTCCAGGATGGCACATCCACACGTGCTGCAGCAAGAAGGTTTAATGTGTCTCCCAGCACAATCTCCAGAACATGGAGGAGATTTCAGCAGACTGGCAGTTATTCTCGGAGAGCTGGACAGGGCCGTAGAAGGTCCACAACCCATCAGCAGGACCGATACCTGCTCCTTTGTGCAAGGCGGAACAGGCTGAGCACTGCTCGTGCCCTACAGAATGACCTCCAGAGGGCCACTGGTGTGAATGTCTCTACCCAAACAATCAGGAACAGACTTCATGAAGATGGCCTGAGGGCCCGACGTCCTGTAGTGGGCCCTGTGCTCACTGCCCAGCACCGTGGAGCTCCACTGGCATTTGCTCAAGAACACCAGAATTGGCAAGTCCGCCACTGGCGCCCTGTACTTTTTACAGACAAGAGCAGGTTCACCCTGAGCACCTGTGATAGACGTGAAAGAGTCTGGAGAAGACAAGGAGAACGTTATGCTGCCTGCAACGTCGTTCAACATGACAGGTTTGGTGGTGGGTCAGTGATGGTCTGGGGAGGCATATCCATGGAGGGACGCACAGACCTCTACTGCCTAGGAAATGGTGCTCTGACTGCCATAAGGTATCCAGATGAAATCCTTGAACCCTTTGTCAGACCCTACGCTGATGCAGTAGGTCCTGGTTTTCTCCTAATGCACGACAATGCCCGGCCTCATGTGGCAAGAGTATGCAGGCAGTACCTGGAGGATGAAGGAATTGAAACAATTGAATGGCCTTCACGATCCCCTGACTTAAACCCAATAGAACATCTGTGGGACATTATGTTTGGGTCCATTAGGCGGCGCCAGGTTGCTCCTCAGACTGTACAAGAGCTCAGGGATGCCCTCACACAGATCTGGGAGGAAATGCCACAAGACACCATCCGTTGTCTCATTAGGAGCATGCCCCGATGTTGTCAATCATGCACACAAGCTCGTGGGGGCCACACAAGATACTGAAAAGCATTTTGAGTTGCAGAAATTAAGTTTTTGAAATAATGGACGAGCCTGCCACATCTTCATTTCACTCTGATTTTAGGGTGTCTACACAACTGAGCCCTCTGTAGGCTGAAAACTTTTATTTCCATTAAAAGACTTGGCATCCTTTTGTTCCTAAGACATTGCCCTGTCGTTATTTGTATAGATATCCAACTTCATATTGAGATCTGATGTATCTAATGTGTTTCTTTAAAGTGTTCCTTTAATTTTTGTGAGCAGTGTGTATATATAATAATAATAATAATAATAATAATAATAATAATAATAATAATAATAATAATGAAATAAAAGAGGTAGGGCTAATAGTAAACCATAAAGTCTGGATAAAATTTACTTTTCAAGGTGAAACATCAAAGGTAAGACACTTTTTTTGGAGATGTGCTTGGAAAAAATTATTTCTGTTTTTTTTTTTTTTTGCTCTCTGGCTTCTATCTCTGAAACTTGGGTGTAGCGTGTTGGGAGATACACATGTAGAATCAGTAGGACCTTAGCTTCATAATGGGTGGATAGAATATGTGTACAATACAACAGGCCCAGGAGATGACAACGGTAAGCCCTCAGGCTCGCCTGAAGCCACCCATTTTTAGGGTAGATCGAGCTCGGAACCCAAGGGCGCCCAACCCCAGCAAAGACCCGACAGAGCCCAGGGCCCAGACCCCACCAGGCAGCCACCATGAGCGAGCCGACAGATGCCAATAACTCCCAGCCCCAGATACAAGAGCTGCAAATACGCAGGCAGACCGAGGTACCACCCACCAGCAGGAAATGTGGCAGGGGGGGGGCTAGGTCAAGAAAGTTATAGTATCACAAAATGTCCCAGGAGAGGGGAGGAGTCCAAAACTCTACCTGACAGATAGGCAGTCACACACAAACACAGTCACACACTCCCACCCTCATGATCACTCAAAACACATTCAACCTAGACAGATAAGAATGCACGTAATACACCCACTCACACTCCCCATACACACCCTACACACTCTGGTCTGATACAGCTGCACACTGGGCGCAACCACTACCAGACTCAGAGATGGTCCTGTTCCAACTGGGGTGATGATGAACAGGCAACCCCGCCCAGCGCAGAGCAAAGTGACCCACCACCCCAGACCCTGACCAGACAGCCAGCTCCCACTCCCAGTCTCCACCCCCGGGCAGCGAACCGAGAACAGGGGTGTGAGAAGACCCCTAGTCTCCCTCCGCCTGCTCTAATGTGTTGATGTGTGTTGTTAGAGTGCATTTTGCAGTTGGGGGGGGGGCAGACATCGTCTGGCCTACACCATGAAATGAACTCCTTGTTGAGTATACTGATTGGTCGTGTTTGTTAATAATCTACAAGAGCAGCATAATCAGTTTATCAGCATTCGCTCAACCTACTTATTTACAATACCTGATATACAAAAGTATCATGAAATCACTTCATAAAATCCTGCTGCCAAAGAGTGAAATACCTGAGAGTTTTCTGCTGTTTCTGAAGGACTTGAGAGAAAATGAAAACATCTGTGATTTTCTTCATCATCATCCTTGGAGTCATTTCAGGTTAGTTTGGATTTTAAATCACTTGTTACAACAATTAGTACGGAGTATAACAGAAAATACTCCAGACCAGTTTAAAACTATTGAACAAAACTATTGAACCAAATTTCAACATTTTAAAGCTCTACAGCTTGATACACTGAAATTAGCTTAGTGGTGTGGTTTTATGTTGTTTTGCTCTTTCTGTGTGGAGAAGGTGTGACCTACAGAAGATTATTGAGTGAAACACCATCAGCTTTTAAAACATGCTTTTGTTTTCTGCTTGACTAATGTTTTCAACTCTCTTACCAGGTTTATCTGAAGGAGCTGGTGTGTTACCAGAAGAGCTTGTGAATGGATGTTCAGGTGGAGCGGTGATGTTCAAAACTTATAATCAGACAGGACCATTTCATTCAGTGGGCTGGAGTTTGGGTGCCAGTACCCCTATAATCATCTCTCTGTCTTCTATGAACATAACTATAACTGCACCAGAGTACGAAGGCAGGACCACCCTCTTCTTGTCTACTGGATCCCTGGAGCTCAGGAATCTGACACTCAGTGACTCAGGAGAGTACAGAGTTAGTATCTTACCAGTTGATGGTGACCAACAGACAGGAATCACTATACTGAACGTCCATGGTGAGCAAATCATCTAGACTGTGTCTAGAATGTATTAAAACAGGAATGGAAAGATAAGTTTGTTTATATAGATTTTTTTTTGATGCAACATTAGTTTCTTCTTCTCTTGACCTCCCTTCTTAACTGAAAGTTAAATATTTCTCATAATTATAAGATATGAGGAATTACATAAGTACAGACAGGCATCCATTAGTCACATTTCTAAAGTAGACGATGGACAGGTCTCTGGGTGAGAAGTATTTTTTAAAAAGTGATTAGAAAACCAGGTGCTTCTCTTTATC
This sequence comes from Aphyosemion australe, assembly GCA_006937985.1. Lineage (NCBI taxonomy): Eukaryota > Metazoa > Chordata > Actinopteri > Cyprinodontiformes > Nothobranchiidae > Aphyosemion > Aphyosemion australe. Next base: position 5,465 of record SSNS01001086.1, read on the forward strand.
CATACAGCTTGGTCCTTGGGGAGCTGGTGCCTAACGGTGCGTTCCAGTTGTCCTCGGAACTCGGAATTTCCGACCAGGAAATTACATAACAAGCTCATTTTGCGTTCCAGATTCCAACTCAGTAAAAAAATGGACGCCGCCAGTCAAGCTGCGTGTGTTGTTGCTCTGTATGAGTACAAAGAACAAATAACAAAGTTTTCTCTGCACCTAAAGTCCCTCGAGGAGGAATGCACACACAACAATCGGCAGTTGCCACATAAAACCAGAAAAAAACACTAAAAATCAAACGTCAAAATGTAAACACCAGGAACAATTAAAAAACATGAACACCGGTCAATTTCGGCGGCAATGCTGAGGTTTTCAGCAACGTAGCTATTGACAACAAGAATAAACAACAACTTGGTGCTGTTACATAGCAAAAAGAACGAAAGCAGAACATATAAACGATGAAAACAATAAAGGCAACAACACTGGGCACGGCCATCTTTAAAATGGTGATCTCGGAGTCCTCTGAAACAAACGAGCTCGCAGCTCAGAATTCCGAGTTCATTGCGTCATTTCCGGTTAACTTATCTCCGAAATTCCGAGTTCCAAGGACAACTGGAACGCACTGTAACTCCAGCTGTCATTGAGCAAGAGGCAGACGGACATATTGGACAGGTCACATGTCCATCTCAGGGCCACACAGAGACAAACATCCATTCACACACTCTCTCAGACCTAGGGTCAATTTAGAGTCTCCGGTTAACCTGACATGCATGCTTTTGGTCTGTGAGAGGAAAACTGAGTACCCAGAGAAAACCCACGCATTGATGGAGAGAACATGCTAACTCCACACAGAAAGGCCACAGCCGGGATTCAAATCTGTGACACCTACTTCACACTGGAAGCATCAGCGTTGCGGAATGGCAGTGGAATGATTTACTCGCAAGTTTCGCTGTAAAGCGGCTTCTCCGCCGTGCTCCTCGCTGGACTCGCGAGATCACAAGATCCCTTGAGACTGCAAAGGTCATGGTTTGTTTTTGCCATCCGCCAATATACCAACAAGAAGGAAATCACATTTGACATCACTGTTTGATGTCATTTATAATGTTGTTCCTCTCTACTGCCAGGATTAAATCCATGAAAAACACACCGCTGCATTTTTCGAATGATGTATGGAGTAAATAAGTCGTGAGGTCACACGTATAGACATAATCTACATAGATATGAAAATCGCATCACTGTAAAGTGCAGGAAACTCAGGGGCCGAGGAGGCCGGCGGCAATAGAAGCCAGCAGCCCTGGACCTAAGCCAGGCTGGGTTGCAGGACTGCGGGTGGACCTCGGGCAGGGCAGGTGACTGGCTGGACTGGAACCAGAATGGGAGGTGGAGACACAGGGGACTGGAATTCAGGAGGAGGTGGAAACACTACTGACAGGAACTCAGGGGGTTGGTAGACAGGAAAGGGTGGGTCGGGTTGAGCTTCTGGAGGTGGCTGGCTGGACAGATTGCTGGGCTGATTTGGTACTGGAGTTCTGGGGCAGGTTTGGATCTGAGGTGGAGTGATTACAACTGAGGAGGAGGTCGAGGAACCAGGATTGTGACACCTGCAAATTGAGTCTCACTAAACCCAGTCAGTGTAACTATAAGAAAAAATCACACCAGGAAAGAAACTTCATGGCTTCATTCTGAACATTTTTAAGTGTAGTTTCTGCAGTAGTCTCAGTTTTGTTGTTGGTTGTTGCAGATTAGACACAACTCAACTTCAGCGGGATAAAAGTAAATATTTCAATAAGTTCTAGCTCAGGTTGGAGGTGAAGACCCATCCATCCATCCATCCATTTTCATCCGCTTATCCGGAGTCGGGTCGCGGGGGCAGCAGCTTAAAGGAAAAGTTCGCTTTTTTAGACATTAAGTTTTATGTGTTCCTTCACCCACCCAGTGCTCTGTAAACTTTGACCCATTTCACACACACCCCCCTGCTCAGAGATTTTCAGGGGAGAAGTGATTCATAAACGTAGTTCTGGCTAGTTTCGGGGGCGCTTTATCGGCGCCGTTTAGCCTCACAAAAGGATTAGCCTCTGAAAGCATGGCTAATTTGCATCTCACAAACAAAGAGAAAAAATTTACAACGTCACATTACAACGGGACTAGTTTTTGTCATTCGTATCCCTGCGCCGCTCGATACGAATGACAAAAACTAGTCCCGTTGGCCCCACAGGGCCTCCCGAGGGACGCGGTCGAACGCCTTCTCCAAATCCACAAAACACATGTAGATTGGTTGGGCGAACTCCCACGCACCCTCCAGGACCCATAGAGCTGGTCCAGTGTTCCAAGGCCAGGACGAAAACCACATTGCTCCTCCTGGATCCGAGGTTCGACTATCCGACGGACCCTCCTCTCCAGAACCCCTGAATAGACCTTACCAGGGAGGCTCAGGTGAGGTGAAGATTCTCTGTTTAATGCAGTTGTTCAAGGCTGATGATCTTTCAGACAGCATCATCCACGAACAAGACAGACAGCTGAGTGACAGATGAATGTTTGTGGAAGAATTATATTCATGCACAAGTTAAATAATGGCATTTATCTTTTCCATCCACAGAGACAGTTTCCATTTTGGCAATAAAATCAACAAGCACAGACTTGGTTGAGTTTAACGATACTGTCAGCCTGTCCTGCTCCTTCACTGGATCGTCTTCCTCTTTTGAGTGGATGAACAGCAGCTCTGTGGTTACAGACAGTGACAGAGTTCAGATCAGCAGCTCTGATGAAATATCCACAATGAATATAACCAGCGTGACCCGTTTTGACCAGGGGTCATATAAATGCCTCCCTCTGTGTCCAAGCACCAGTGACCTACCACAAGTCAACATCACAGTCAGCTGTAAGTTTTTAACAAACATCTAAACAATCATTCATCATTTTTTGAATGACTAACTGTCTCTTTCATTTTTCCTTTCTCCATCACTTAGTTGGTCCAGAGAATATAAAACTGGATCTGGATCCACCAGCAGATTCCTACCTGGAGGGGGAACAAGTCAATCTTACCTGCTCGGTGGATTCCAGACCTTCTGCTGAGTTTAAATGGTTCCTGAATGGAGAACAGCTCCCTGGTTCTGGACCAGAACTCCCACTGATGAACATTCAGATGAATCAGACTGGAGACTACAGCTGTCAGGCCTTTAACAGCAAAACCCTGAGATATATAACATCACAACCTTCTACTGTGTCTGTCCATCGTAAGTCTGACATTACAGTTTTACACTGAATTGTCTTTTCAATAGACTGGAAATTTAATGCTTCTGTGTTTATTATGAGACAAAAAAAATCTGAAACCTATTGTTTACATTAAATTATTGCATAATGACTGAACACATGGTTTACCCTGAAGAGTTACCTCAACGTCTATGTGTGCATGAACTAAAGATCTTCACTACTAATTAAACTGCTGATTAAAGGCGCTTTGTGCAAACAGAATTCGCATGCGCAGGAAGTGAAAACTAGCCCAGGATTGGCTTCACCAGAATGATTGACAGTTATGCGGACCAATAGTTTAGATGATCCACCCGGAAGTAAAGAACGTCCGTAATACTTTTAAGGTGTTAAAAAGACGAACGCACAGCAAGGAGACAAGTTTCACTTTTGGTTCTACTAAACGGACACTAGGGGGTGCTAAAAGCAAACCAAGCTGCCTTTAACAAATGACTTTTTATTAAACTATAATTTTAGTTGTTTCTCAGATCTGAGTAACACTAGTTACAGCAGTAGCTCAGGAGGTAGAGCGGGTTGTCCAGTAATCGGAAGGTTGCAGGTTCGATCCCGGCTCCGGCCAGAGAATGCTGCTGTGTGTCCTTGGGCAAGACACTTAACCCGCCTTGCCTGCTGGTGGTGGTCGGAGGGACTGGTGGCGCCAGTGCTCGGCAGCCTCGCCTCTGTCAGTGCGCCCCAGGGCAGCTGTAGCTACATCGTAGCTCATCCCCACCAGCGTATGAATATGTGTGTGAATGGGTGGATGACTGATTGTGTTGTGAAGCGCCTTGGGGGGTTGTAGAACCCTAAGAAGGCGCTATACAAAATACAGGCCATTTACCATTTTAGTTTATTTCAATTACAGTAAAAATTGTATTTACTGCCTAACATTTATTAAAACAAATTTTAAAAAGCTCTCGTTTTGACTTTTACTTTTCTTTATCTTGCCGTAATTTTAAAAATCCAACCAATCTTTTACCAACAGACGACACATTATCTGCCAGGTTTTTGGTTGTGATACAGAATCTTTTAAAAAGCTGTTAAAATATATATTTTTGTCTTTTTCTTTCCAGAATTGACCCGTTCGTCAGGATTATCTGGAGGTGGCATCGCTGGGATTGTGATCACATGTTTACTTGTTGGTGCTGCAGTCGGTGCAGGAGTGTTCTACTGGTATAAAAAACGTTAAACACTTTAAAATGTAATCATGCATAAACCCATAATTCAGTTCCATTTGGACATTTTTCATAATAAACATTTTTCACAAGTAAATCTTAAAAAAATGAAGAAAAAAAAAATTCATTGGTGTTTTGTTATTTTTCTTTATTTCTATTTTGGGGATAAAATAATATATTTACAATATTTTAAAAATACCACCGATGACGTCATTCCATTGTTGTTTTAAAGGAACTAGAGGCAGGAAAAAAAAACGATGCTCACGAGCGACGCGCCCGGCTCTGCGAGTAACTGCAGCCCAGCACGGGAGCGTGCACAGACGGCTATGTTACACAAACACAAAAATACCATTACCTGACCCTCTTCACACGCTCTCACGCCACACCTCCAATATCTCACGCTGAAAAGGCAACTCCCCGCCGCTCTCACGGACAATATTGCGGCGAAGCAATCCACGCTGCAGCCCTGATCACAGCTAATGCTACTATCACAGCTAATGCTACTGCACGCTAGCTCTCTCCGAGTCATCGGTGAGGTCAGATCATTGTCATCATCTCTAAACACAACCTATAATGTTTCTTACCTGCTCACTAGGAAATGAGCCATGGCAGCATCCTTTTTGAGTCCCAGATATAGTTGAAGCAGCCTCCATTCGTCAATCACGTATCCGATATAGATTCGGGTCCCTGCCTGTCTTTTACCATATTTGGTCTTTGACTCACGAGATGCCGCTGAATAAACTTCCTTTGTGCCACGCTTGGTCGTTTGCTGGTTGCAGTAGAATCCATTCCCACAGTTCTTCTTTTGGAGTTTGGCGGTTGGCAAGCAACTTAAGGTGCAATAGCGCCACCTACCGATCTGCAGTGTCGAACACATTTTCTTTCTGTTTTGAAGCTGTCGTGAACGCGCAAGCAGTGTCAATTGACGCCACATCTGTAGGGCAGCGCGGGAAATTCGTGACCGAACTGCAGCACATTTTGCAGCAAACAGCCTGTTCAAGAAAATGGAACGATACATGGGTGGCCTCATTCTTTTTGGTTTATAACGCTTCATCACCCATTAGCTTTGAAAAAATGAACATACATGTTTAATTTTTTACAGATTTTTTAAAGATCCTGCCTCTAGTTCCTTTAAGTTTAATTTTATTGTTATATCAGCTAATTCATGTGAAAAACCTTGTTCTAAAAACCAGAAAACCAAAGTTTCTGCTGTTTCTAATCAACAAAAATCCAAATAATAAAATTTCTAATAATCTAATAAAAACATAGCAATAAACCGTCTTTTCTTCATAAGGAAAGTTTTTAACTCACTGGTTTCAGTCTTGAAATCTGTAAAAATAAATAGTATATTTAAAAGGCACCCTGTACATTACCTTTCAGTATTTTACTAAACTTCATGCTGTTGACAACTAATCATCATTCTTATCTTCTATTACCCGTCCGTATGGCCTTTGTTACTGGATCATGTTCAACAACTAGGCAGAAAACAAAGAATGACAGAAGAAGAAGAAGAAGAAGAAGAAGAAGAAGAAGAAGAAGAAGAAGAAGAAGAAAGGATTTTTGTATAGCACTTTCATTCACGAGGTGCTTCACAAGAACAATACAAATGAAAAAGGATTAAATAGATCATAATAAAAATGGAAGAAGAAAAAAATGAAAAATTAAGCTTTTAAAGGAGACCACTGAGTCGACTGATATCAGGCTCAGGGTGGGGAGAGTTCCAGAGTCTGGGGGCCACAGAGGTCTTCATAAGCCCTTTTCAGAAGACACACCATGCTGGCAAATCAGTGTAATACTAGCCGCAAAATTCCCGCATTGCCATGCCGCCAAGGCGCATTCATAAAACACACCGTGGCGGCATGGCAATGCGGGAATTTTGCAGCATTCGTTCTGCCAAGTTTGGTATTAATATTGCCGCAACGCTGGACTTGTGAATGCAGATTACGCCTTGGCGCAGCAGAAGGTGGTGTCATGATCACGTGGGGAGTTACTGCCGAGCTCCGGCCGGCAACTATATTGAAAATGAAAGTAAACACGAGCATAAGTTTAACTTTTGCTAACAGAATCAGGTGAGATGATAAGCTGGAGTGATGCAGAGCTCCAGGAGCTTCTCTCTGTTAGAGCTGGAGCTCAGATCACCGTAGGCTGCACGGGGACTGTGGAGGACAGACACCTTTAGTAGCGGCTTTGAACGCAATAAAAAGCAAGTTATGTTCAAACTAAAAGGAAGTCTGCATCAGCGCAGAGACCGCCCCCAGACCCCCTTTATAACACTGGCTCAGTGTTGCAGCAAGTTGACTGCATTGTTTTCTAATAGAGGCTCATAACTAGTTGGGTTAGCTCAGGTGTGTGACACGACATGTTTCACCAAAGTAAAATTTACTTCTACTACAAACACAAGGCTCGACTCGACTCGAACTTAATTTGAAAAGTGCTTCCCACATGCTTTTATTACTTGGTTGTATATGATCAGATAGTATTTTATTGCGAAAAGCTGACGGCAAAGTCCAAAGGTTGCAATCAAATGAAGCATGGAGCCATAATTATGATTTGTCAGCGTATTTTATAACAGACACAGTTCAGCAACCAAGAGACTATTATGTATTTATTCAAGAGGATAATTAAAATAT
>SSNS01001086.1:15000-35857 GCA_006937985.1 Aphyosemion australe
TCTAGGAAGAGGGAGCATATCACTCCTATATTGGCCCAACTTCACTGGCTCCCTGTTGAGTATCGGGTTAGGTTTAAAATCCTGCTCTACGTGTTTAAGGCCCTACAGGGCACTGCCCCTGACCATGGCTGTGTCCAAATCCAGGGATTGCATGCTCATGAGTACCCGTCCTCATTGGTCTCAGGAGAACGTGTTCTTCCTTGACCGGCTAGATCGGATGTTAACAGCTGTGAATGTGGACGGTCTAGCCTTAAATAATAGTCCAGCCCCTACTTCGGCAGATGTCCTCCTGTCACCTAGCAACTGCTACCGCACTAGAAGAAGCTGCAGAAATGGAGCTCACACATGTTATAAACTTGTTCCTTGGTTATTTTATGATTTTTGATTTACCAATTTTATGAACTGTAATTAAGAACAAGAATACAAAAACACATTACAGGCCTAATGAAAACAGGAAACGCATTAAAACACAACCACTTCAGGCTTTTACTTTTTGTTCAGTCAGATTTGAATAAGCTGTCATTTAAAGTTGTACTACTGCGTCTCCCGTTTCTTCTGCCATTGTTGCCGGTACAGAAATCAATCCCGTAGTGCATCATGGGATTTATGGAGGTGAGGGAGACCACGGAGACTACACCGCACCCGTTCTCAAAATCGGGAAAAAGAAGAATGCATTTCAAGACTGCAATCTGAGCATTCTTGGAATTTGGACGGTTTTCGACGCGGCGCTGTGATTTCACTGGTCTTAAAATCTGACCTCATGAGAACGAAACCCCTGGATTTGGACACAGCCCATCTCTCCTCACTGCTGCATAGATAAGCCCCTTCAAGGGCCTTGCGCTCCCTGGACAGGGAACCCTTGGTTTTTTTGCCTTATTGTCTGCTGTTGTACTGTGATAGCACCTTGGGCTTCTAACTTCAGATCTTTAGTGTTTAAATTTCAAATACACAATGTTATCAGAATGTGTTCATAGTCATGCAGCCATAGAAACACTACTCGTGTGCGTGCGTGCGCGTGCTCTTTCTTCTCAACCCCCAGTGAGTCGTAGCGGATGGCTGCCCATACTGAGCCAGGATCGTCTGGAGGTTTCTTCCTGTTAAAAGGGAGTTTTCCTCTCCACTGTCGCTACATGCTTGCTTAGTATGAGGATTGTTGAAAAGACACTGACACTAGTCAGTGACTCGATGCAATCTGCTGGGTTCCTTATATTGGAAACTTTTTTACTGATTGGCTTAATGAACTGAACTGTATTGGAATGTTTACTTTGAAGTGCCTTGTCGTGATTTAGCGCTATATAAATAAACTGAATTGAATTCATGTTGAATTATTTAGTAGAACATTTTCATAATTTACCCTTCATCAGAAACGTTTAAATAATCAATACCAGTTTTACTCTCTATTTCATGTTCAGCTCCTATAGTTGACTTTTCAAACTCTGAAAAATTGTCTCCCCCAAATTTTGATCCCATACAGGAAAATATTTTTAAAGATAAACAGAACCGTGAAGCAACAGAATAACCTTTCATTTCTAGTTAAAGTGTTTTAAGGCTTTGCGTCTCTTGAAATATTCCTGGAGCTGGTCAGGACCTGAGATTTGGTCTTAGAGTTGAAAAAAATCCAACGTATCTGAATATATTGTTTAAAACTTTGTTTGTGTGAAATGTATCACCTTAGAGGAACTCAGGCTGCAAAAGCTGCTTAACGTCTCCCTCTAGAGGTGAAACTAGGGTTCAAGCAGATAAAATACAGAAAGCATGAACTTTTAAAGATCTGTGTTAAAACTTTTGGATGACTTTGAATCAAAAGACAAAAATGGATATTGGGTTATTTTTATTGTGTTTGCCTAAAGAAAACAAAAGTAACTTGTGTTTTATAACATTTTATAGATGTGTGACTAATTTTTTTTTTGCTCAGAAAACTGAGTCAAAAGAGTAAAAAGTAGAAAATTGGTGCAATAATGTATCAGCTGTTTTGGCAGTGCAGGTTAAAATGATATCAATCATAACTAAAATGAGGTTAATTTTATAATAATGAACTCCTTCTGATTGGTCGTGTGTGTTAATTATCTACAAGAACAGGATAATCAGTTTCTCAGCATTTGCCCAGCCTACTTCCTTACAGTACCTGATTACAAAAGTCATCCCTCATAAAATCCTTCTGTCAAGGAGTGAAATAGCCGAGAGTTATTTTCTGAAGGACTTGAGAGGAAATGAATACATCTGTGATTTTCTTCATCATCATCCTTGGAGCCATTTCAGGTTAGTTTGGATTTGCTGTTTAAATCACTTGTTACAACAATTAGTACTGAATAGAACAGAAAATACTCCAGAGAGACTAAAACTGCCAGTTTAAAACTACTGAACCAAATGTCAACATTTTAAAGCTCTACAGCTCGATACAGTGGAGTTAGCTTAGTGGTGTGGTTTTATGTTGTCATGCCCAGCATGAGTCGTTTAAAACGCACTGCTTTCCTGTGTTTACATCTTGTTTTCTGCATGTTTCCAACTCTTTTACCAGGTTTATCTGATGGAGCTGGTGTGTTACCAGAAGATCTTGTGAAGGGATGTTCAGGTGGAGCGGTGATGTTCAAAACTAACAATCAGACAGAAGGACCATTTCAGTCAGTGGGCTGGAGTTTGGGTGCTAATACCTCTATAATCATCTATCTGCCTTCTATGAGCATAACTGCACCAGAGTATGAAGGCAGGACCACCCTCTCCTTGTCTACTGGATCCCTGGAGCTCAGGAGTCTGGAACTCAGTGACTCAGGAGAGTACAGAGTTGTTATTGTATCAGCTGATGGTGAACAGACAGGACTCACTACACTGAACGTCCATGGTGAGTAAATCATCTAGACTATGTCTAGAATGAATTAAAACAGGAATGGAAAGATAGATTTGTTTATAGAGATTTTTTTGGTGCAACATTCTTTTCTCTTTCTCTCTTGACCTCCCTTCTTTTAATTTTTCTCATAATTATCAGATATAAGGAATTATGTGAGACACGGATCGATCAGTCACATTTCTAAAGTAGACAATGTTTGGACAGGTCTCTGGGTGAGAAGTATTTTTAAAAAGTGATTAGAAAACCAGGTGCTTCTCATTATCCATACAGCTTGGTCCTTGGGTCTTGGGGAGCTGGTGCCTAACTCCAGCTGTCATTGAGCGAGAGGCAGGCGGACATCTTGGACAGGTCACCTGTGCATCTCAGGGCCACACAGAGAAAAAAACATCCGTTCACAGTCTCTCACACCTAGGGTCAATTTAGAGTCTTCGGTTACCCTGACATGCATGCTTTTGGTCACCATGAGGCAGTGACGTCTGGCATTTGCATATTTTACTTTATACTTTATGGTAGAGGAGTAATTTATAGATACAATAAAGACACAAGTGTGACCTCAAGCTCAGACTTTAGGAAGTTACGGTAAAGGACACTGAAATCAGAAGTACTGCAGCCCTCCAGTTCATTACAGTTGGTCTCAAAGTCCGATTCAACGAAGCTCTCATGATCTTCATCATCATGATCATTACTGTCAGGCATATCACTGTCCTCTTACTGTAGCTGAAACCATAACAGCAGCAGCTGTAATTGCTGCAGCTTCAGGCTCCACATCTTTTATTTAACATGTCCTGTGTTAAAAAGACCAACGCACAGCGAGGAGATAAGTTTCACTTTTGCTTTCACTAACGAACACTAGGGGGTGCTAAAAACAAGCCAAAACTGCCAAGTGTGCCTTTAAGTTTGTTCAAGGCTGATGGACATGCAGACAGTCTACCATCCATGAACAGAACAGACAGCTGAGTAACAGGTGAAGATCAGTGGAAGAATTGTATTCATCCCCAACTTAATTAATGGTATTTATGTTTTTCATCCACAGAGACCGTTTCTGTGACAGTAACTCCACCCAGTGCAGACTTGGTTGAGTTTAATAATTCTGTCAGTCTGTCCTGCTCCTCCTCTGGATCTTCTCCCTCCTTCCTGTGGATGAACAGCAGCTCTGAGGTTACGGCCAGTGACAGAGTTCAGATCAGCAGCTCTGATCAAAGCTCTACTCTGACTATTGTCAACGTGACCCGATACGACCAGGGGTCGTATAAATGCCTCCCGCTGTGTCCAAGCACCAGTGATGTACCACAAGTTAACATCATTGTCAGCTGTAAGTTATTTTATTTATTTCTTCTACTTTTTTAATCCCCTTAGGGATTATTTTTCTCTGCTCTTGACCCATCCTTACTCTAGTAAGGAGCAGGCGGCAACTTTGGGCTTCAGAATCTTGCCCGAGGATGCTTCGGCACGGGGCCTGCCGGGACTGGGGATCGATACGATCATAGGACAACCACTCACCCCATTCAGCCATGGCCGCCCCAATCAACTTGCATATCAACTATAGAATACACATCTATACTATTACAATAATACCAATGTGACTCAGACATGTAAACTTCTCTGTGAGTCACTAACATGCGGTACTTGCTTACATAAAATGTTCAAAATAGTGAGGAACTCTGCTCACATGTGCTCATTATGGTAAATTATTATATCTAATTGCAAACTTTGTGATTTTGTTTTATTCCAACACCGTTTGGACAAATTTATAACTGTATTTAGTGCAACACCTATGTACAAAATTGTATTCTTTTATAATTCATATGTTTATGCTAACCTGCCTTCCGTTCTACTTCACCCACAGATGGACCAGAAAATACAAAAGTGGAATATTTTCCATTCAAAGAATCGTTTGTAAACGGTTCAAACATCAGCCTGAACTGCTCAGCAGACTCCAGACCTCTTGCTGAATTCACGTGGTTCCTGAATAATGATACGCTGTCAACCTTTGCCCCAGAACTCCAACTGATGAATGCTCAGACCAGTGAGAGCGGAAACTACAGGTGTCAGACTTTTAACAGCAAGACCCTGAGATATCAAACATCAGAACCCGTGGTTATCATCATACAAGGTTAGTATTAGGAAGAAGATTGCTGTGATTGTTAATCTTTTAGGAAGAAAACCATAAATCTGTCTTGTTTTCTATCCACAGAACTTGTTTCCAATGTAAAAATAATTTCCCAGAACACAGATCTAGTTGAGTTCAACAGTTCTGTCCGTCTGTCCTGCTCCTCCTCTGGATCTTCTCCCTCCTTCCTCTGGAGGAACAGCAGCTCTGAGGTTACAGCCAGTGACAGAGTTCAGATCAGCAGCTATGATGGAGAATCCAATTTGACTATAGTCACCGTGACCCGATACGACCAGGGACCATTCAGCTGTCGTGTGTCTAATTTAGTCAGTTCTGTCACCAGTGAGCCAGTAACCCTCTCAGTCAGCTGTGAGTACTTTACACACCACACTTGCTTACATTGTTAATGTTCATGTATTTGGCAGATGCTTTTATCTAAAGTAACTTGCAAGTAAGAATGAAATGAATGAAAAGCTATTTTAAAAATTTGAGTTTTTAACAGGGGGGGTCCTGAAGGGTGCGTGGGAGTTCGCCCAACCAATCTACATGTGTTTTGTGGATTTGGAGAAGGCGTTCGACCACGTCCCTCGGGGGGCCCTGTGGGGGGTACTCTGGGAGTATGGGGTACCAGAATCAGCTCCTCAAGTGGAGGAGTTTAAGTATCTCAGGGTCTTGTTCACGAGTGAGGGAAAGGTGAAGGGGGAGATCGATAGGTGGATTGGTGCTGCGTCTGCAGTGATGCGGGCGTTGTACCGGTCTGTTGTGGTGAAGAGAGAGCTGAGCCGAAAGGCGAAGCTCTCAATTCACCGGTCGATCTACGTTCCTACCCTCACCTATGGTCATGAGCTTTGGGTAGTGAACTGGGAGCCAACGAGCCGTTGAAAGAATTGGCGTGGCATGAGAACAATTTAATTTATTAGTCAACAGTTTGGCCGCAGCATTTAGCACCATTTGTAGACGGTCCTAAGAAACTGCAGGGAGGGCAGTATTGAGAGAGTTGCAATAGTCCAAACGAGAAAACACAAAAGCATGAATCACAACTTCCATTTTAGAATGAGTGATATTGCATAACTTAGCTATACTTCTTAACAGAAAGAAACAAAAGTAATTCAGAGATTGTACATAAGCATCTAAGTTAAAATCAGTATTAAAGTGTACTCTAAGGTTCCAATAGTACACTTAACCTGAGATGCTTGAAGTCCATGCGCTTCAATTATTTGATTTCTGTTTACCGGGAGCACAAACAAGGATTTTCGTTTTATCTTCATTGAGTTGTAGGAAATTCCAGCCATCCAGCTTTTCACTGCTACAGAGCAGTTTAATACAGCATTGAGTTTAACCATTCCTGAAGGTTTAAATGAAATATATAACTGAATGTCATCAGCATAGCAATGGTAGGATACCTCAGGAAATTACCTCATAAGTTACTGTAAAGGGAGCATATAAATCAAAAAGAGAAAAGGCCCCAAAACGGAACCCTGTGGTACACCATAACATAATGTACAGTGATGCAACCACAAAAACTGAACGATTGCTAAGATATGAAGCAAAATACTTTAAGGCAGTTCCAGAAATACCTGCCCAACAGCCCGTGGTGGTCCACTGTCTCAAAGGTGGTGGAAAGATCAAGCAAGAAGGACCGTACAGTTTCCAGATTGCTTTGCATAAGAATGTGATTGGAGACTCTGAGAAGGGTTGTCTCAGTGGAATCACTTTTACAGAAACTTGACTGGAACTTATCCAGGATGATACGCTTGTCTAATGCAGTGATTAGTTGTTTTGCCCCAATTTCCCCCATGTTAAGAAATGGTCATTTAGAAATAGGTCTGTGATTATTTAGTACAGAAGGATCTAGGGGTGGACTTCTCCAGCATGGGACTGACAACAGTATTCTTAATGTGGACATTGACCCGTAGCTAGTGAGGTATTTATTATAGTGAATCCATGGGCCAATGGTCATAAAAACATCTTTCAAAACGTTCAAGCATAGGAGGACGTGCACAGAGTGCAGTAAGGTAGGAGACCTGACCTGAGGGTTTTTTACTCTGGTATTAATGTAATCTGGTGGAAATATTAGTGGAGTGGGCTCACAACCACTGATATTACCATGTAGGTGTCCACATATTTTAATTTTAGTTTGCTTTTCCCTCAGATGGTCCAGCTAATGTAGAACTGAATACGTCTCCATCAAAAAAACACTATGTGAAAGGATCAGACATCAGCCTGATCTGTTCATCTGAATCCAGACCTCCTGCCCAGCACATGTGGTTTTTCAGTGGAGACCTGCTGCCTGATTCTGGATCAGAACTCAGGTTGATGAACGTTCAGATAAATCAGAGTGGAAGCTACATGTGTCAGACCTTCAACAGCAAAACGCTGAGATATCAAACCTCTCAGCCTTTAGCGCTTTCTGTGGTTGGTGAGTTTACTTTCCAAGAGAAGCAAGAGCTACTGCAGCATATTTCTAATACTTATTTCTGTTTTGATCCTGAAGAACCTGGAGGTCTGTCAGCTGGAGCTATTGCTGGAATAGTGATCGCATGTTTAATAGTTGCTGCTGCAGGAGCTGCTGGAGGATATTTTATTCATAAGAGAATGTGAGTTTCGTTATAGTTCTTACAGTATAAACGATGTTTTCATGCATTTAATCATATTTAATGCTCCTGTTTGTCTAAGTGACCTGTTTTACTGTTTAAAATGCTTCTAAACATTTATCAAGTTGATTATTTTCTAACAGTTTTTCCTCCAATATTTAGAAAAAAAGGCCGAGCTAAACAGACTTCAGCTAAAACAGGTTGGTGTGATTATTTATCATCATGTGACCTTTAGAGCAGTTCTGACATCATTTTATATCTTTCAGTTTGGCTACCTGATGGCACTTTTAGTAGTGATGTCTTGCAGCAAGAAGGTTGCAGGTTCAATTCCCAGCTGCAGCCTTTCTGCATAAAGTTAAAATGTTCTCCACAAACATCTGTGGGTTTTACTCCCACTGTCCAAAACATGCATGTTAGGGTGACTGGAGACTGTAAATTGTGGGTGTGGGTGGCTCATTTGTCTCAATGTGTGACCGTGTGATGAACTGGTGACATGTCCACACTGTCTTTCTGGAGATGGGCACCAGCTCCCATCAACCTTACTGAGGATAAGCAAAGATGAAAGAATTATTCAATGAAAAAATAACTTCAGGCGATAGGCGGATTGGTGCTGCGTCTGCAGTGATGCGGGCGTTGTACCGGTCTGTCGTGGTGAAGAGAGAGCTGAGCTGAAGGAGAAGCTCTTGATTTACCGGTCGATCTACATTCCTACCCTCACCTATGGTCACGAGCTTTGGGTAGTGACCGAAAGAATGAGATCGCAGATACAATCGGCCAAAATGAGTTTCCTCCTCAGGGTGTCTGGACTCTCCCTTAGAGATAGGGTGAGAAGCTCAGTCATCCGAGAGGGGCTTGGACTAGACCTGCTGCTCCTCCACATGGAGAGGAGCCAGTTGAGGTGGCTCTGGGTATCTGGGTTGGATGACTCCTGGACGCCTCCCTGGTGAGGTTTTCTGGGCACGTCCAACCAGGAGGAGACCTACAGGAAGACCCAGGACACGCTGGAGGGACTATGTTTCTCAGCTGGCCAGGGAACACCTTGGGATTCCCCCGGAGGAGCTGGCCCAAGTAGCTGAGGAGAGGGAAGTCTGGGCCTCTCTCCTTAGGCTGCTGCCCCCGCGACCCGACCCCAGATAAGTGGAAGAGAATAGATGGAAAATAACTTCAGTCTAATAATAAATCTGGCATTACTCTAAGAGGGCATACATGAAGCCCTCAGATAACCTTCATGTTCTCACATAAAAAATAAATGTTTGTCCTTTAATAAAAACACTCAAATTAAAAAACAGGTTTAGGACGTGTCCAACAGCCAGGATGTACTTTATAATAATAATAATTAATTAATTGAACTTATATAGCGCTTTGTTAGGACACTCAAAGACGCTGCATGCACTCACACATTCACACACTGCTGATGATGGTAAGCTACTGAGTAGCCACAGCCGCCCTGGGGCGGTCTGACAGAAGCGAGGCTGCATTGTTGCGCCATCAGCCCCTCTGACCACCACCAACAGAAGAAGAGATTTATGAAGAGATTCTAAAAGCAGATTATTATTTCTTTATTAACGTGTCTGATTTTAATCGTTTTAGCAAACACAGGTTTGGTCATCAGTCGTGTGAACTCCTCCTCCTCTTCTCCTGGAGTCACTGACACACCTGAAGGTAAATAAACAGATACAGCTGCTGTCCATGAATAAGAAAATATTGTGTTATTTATGTTTAATTTTACAATCATATTATCTTGGATATTTTTTGTTAATATAAATGTTGTTAAATATTTTGTTAATGAATATTTTAATACACTAATAATTATAGTAAAAATCTTCCATCTTCTAAAATGTTGATTTGTTGTTTTATAGGTGGAGAACCCATTTATGCTGAAATAACAGAAAAACCAGATATTTATGAGAAAAGAATATAAAATCAACAATTCTCTTTTTAAAGGTGAGTTCTGAACTTATTTTGCTTATTTCTTTATTTTAAAGCATCAGTTTTATTAAACCATTGAACAAACTGTTAAAATTCAACGTTATGGATGAAACAAACAAGTGATTGATGCTCTTGTTGTTTTGTTTCTATTTTATCCTTCAGGTTGTTGCTCCTCCTGCCCGTGGGGCTTAGTTGTGTCCACCTGCCTCTTGTTACCTGATTACCCATCCCAGTGTGTATAAGCCTTGTGTGTCACTAGTGTGTTTGTCGGTTCGTACTCTTTACATGTCAGTAGTGTTTGCACGTGTCTATCCCGTCGTGTCTGCACTCCTGACCGATAAAGAGGAACCAAATGTCCATTGCTGTCTCGCCTGGGTCGACTTACCTGCCTGAAGGATCCGCTCTTCCTCCCTCACCTTCCCTCCACATCGTGATGTCAGATGGTCTGAAGAAGGAAACAACAGAAGTCCGAGAATAAAAGACTCTGTTTTAGTTGTTAAAGCTAATTAATAAACACGTCTTGTTTCATTTTATTATGACCTCTGATGTTTAGTTATTTGTCTCATTTAAACACTGTTATAACCCCGGCTGGGGTCTAATTACAAATGCCAGCGTGGCAGCACTGAGGCGTTGCAGCACCGCGGACTCAGATTGCAAGCAAAGACTCCGCCCCTTTTTAGCTTTTTTAAAGGAGATAAACTGACAACCCTCCAGCCGGCTGAGAAGGAAATCTGTTGAATGTAACCAGCATGATTGAGACGTTAGACTGTTTTGTTGATATTTCACAGGAAAATTCTCACATATTGTACCTTTAAATGGAACCTTTTAATGGTTAGTTATCACTCAGACACATTTAACCCCTTGAGCCCTAGGCCATTTTACAGAGATTTTCTCGAAAAAGACGTGCCCAAAATGAATTGAGTATAATAATTTATTTTCATACAGGAGTTCTTTAAAGGTGTGTTTCACTGAAAAAACATTTTTTAATGATTCTGATTCTGATTCTAATGAGTTTTCCTGCAGGCTGAACATGAAAATAGCCAGAACTCAAGGTTTGCGTTTAGAGTTGAAAATATATAAAACCATCAACTGTATATTTTATTTAAATCTCGGTTCATGTGAAATGTTGCAAAACCTGATTAAATGAGAGGAAAAGCTGCTCATCATCTCCCTCCAGGGGTGAAAACAGGTTATTGTTGTTTGACTTTTGGACGACCTCATGAAGCACACAACAAAGCTGGATGTTGGATTTATTTATTTATGGTTCTTTAAATAAAAAACAACTATTGTACCTTTTAAGATTTTTTTTTTTGTTTTATATAAATGTCTTGTATAGAAGTTTATGTCTTAAATGTGACCAAGAATTCAGTTAATCAGCAACCTAAAACTGATCTTTGAGCCTCTATAAAGCAAATAATATTGTGTTGGAGCTTAAAATGGCCAACTAAAACACACATAATAAGGCTCATTATTAATTACCTGCTTTCCCCGCCCACTCCACGTGTGTGTGTGTGTGTGTGTGTGTGTGTGTGTGTGTGTGTGTGTGTGTGTGTGTGTGTGTGTGTGTGTGTGTGTGGGTGTTGGGAGGTTTGAAGAGAGACAAGTGAAAGCAGAAACTAAAACTACAGTCAGGGTTTCTCAGTAAGTCTCCACTCAAGCCTTATATGAAATTAATTAATGGAACTTTTAACAAAAAGGATTTAAAAACAATTAATATTTGCACTACATATAAATTACTTGAATTTATTTGATATTTTTGCACCCTGACACATGTTCTGTGTTGAATTTTGAATACATTTTGTGATTTGTAACTGTTTGTTCAATAAAGTTCTGAAAAGAGAAAAAAGACAGGCTGCTTGTAGAAGGATTGCAGATGAACAAGGAAGAAAATACCGGCCCAAACCGGACCACAAGCTGTGGATCTACCTGGCCTTCATTTCTAGTCTGGATTTTACCAGTTTATCCTGGAACCTGAGCGGTGAGTGCTTGTTTCTCTCTCTTTCAGCAAGGCTGTTGCTAGCTGAAGCTAACAGCTAGCATGCTAACAAAGGCCCAGCTTACCGTGGCTCTGCGGTAGCGTTGCTGTGACCAGCGTTTAAATACTGCTGAGCCTGAAGTGGGTTGGAACTTGTAGCTGTAGCAGGAGTGGTTTCATTGTGATGTTGTTAGAAAGACTTGCTCAGAAAAGGAGTTTTCTCTCTCACCTTTTTCAACTTTCTAATTTACATAAAAAGTAGGTCACACACGGCTTTGACTTTTTGGCATGCCAATGTTGACCACCCGAGCTGTCTTTATTCAACAACAACAAGGAAAATGTTGGTTTACATTCTTGGTCTCCTTTAATGGAGACCTAGCCTGGCCTGCCAGACTCTCCCTGTCTATTCTACACAGAGGAAGAATCTGGATACGCAGAGGCAGTGAGCACCATGAGGGGCGGGACTAGCTAGCTCAAAAATAACCAATCTGAAAGCAGGCGGAAATGACGACTTATCGTGCAACGCTGTAGTTTTTTAGCTGTAGTCAAAGAAGGCGTAAAGTAGCGCTGCTAACAAGCTCCCTCCGTTCACGCCGAGCTGCACTGCAGTTAACCCCAGCTTTTTTACTTGTTGCTCCATTAGCACAAATAAAGGTGACACCACGATGAAATGTGTTTTTTAGCTGGGTAAGCACCTTAGTAGAAATGAATGAACTTGGGGCAAATGGAGACCCATCTAACATGGCGGCCGGCCACTACGTCCATGAGGCGTCTACGTATATATATGTCTGTGGGTACCACAGTGCAAACATCTTTCTTTAGAAGAAAGGCTTTTAGCGCTAATTCTTGTTGTGGTTTTAAAGACATGTCCAAGTCATTTAGAACAGAGGAAAGAGCCGCAGCGTTTCCGCTTCAGACGCCGTCTTCATTGTTTATGAGAACCTGAGCATCGTGGTGTGTGACATACGCTACTCAGCTCTGATTGGCTCGGTGAGAACTCTCAGGGGGTGGGGTTATTTGAATAGGAGCGTTACCAGACCATTATTGCTTCCCATAAGGAAGCACTGGTATGGCTGGCCAGGCTAATGGAGATCTGGTTCAGAGAGTAGATTACAGAGGATGACGCCACATAACAAAATTCTACAGAAAGACTAGAAATGTTGGTTTACAACTACTGACCAGGAATGAAAGCTGACGTCATTCATTCATTCATCTCATTTCTTTTTCCTGATCTGATTGTCATTAAACAGAACCGTCTCCTCGGTGCTCCTCACACTTCTGTCCTGACGTCATGATGCAGCGTTGATGATTTTATTACCAGGTTGTTTATGATCTGATGACAGGAGAGTCCAACGGTCACAAATACAAGAAGAACAGAGCCAGAATTATAACCTAAGTAACTAATGGATTATTTATCATTTATTTGGTTAGAATAATTATGAAAAATGAAACATGATAAAAAATAAACATCAGGACTCTGAAAGGATTATTTGCAAAATAAATAAAACTCCTGTTTTGTAAATGTTTATAGCTTCAAATCATTATTTATGTTATTTTCACTGAAGAAAGCAAATAAATAAAAATAAATCAAAGAAATTGACAAACTTCCTGATGATCAGAGCTCTATCTGTGGAGCTTTTACCGTATTAAACAGCATTTAAACACTTTTTCTTTAAAAAAGAAAAACCTTCATCTATAAAATAAACCAGTTAGATTTTGTGTGTCCTGCTCAAAGGAGAACCACATTAGTCCCATCATCACTACAGGATAATGCAGGTTAACAGACCCGTGCTGGTTGAGTTGTTAAACTGTTGGCAGGTTGGTCCTGAGGGAATGAAACCAGATGTTAATGATTCATTAGACAGTAAAGGAACTTAGTGTTCAGCTGTGTTATTTCCTCATTTCCTATCATGTAACCAAACAGCAGACAAAGAGTGATGTTTCTATTTTCATCTTCATTCTGGATGAAAAAGGATGAAACCAGCCGTTTTCTACTGCATCCTTCTGGGAGCCTTCTCAGGTGACTTTTGATTTCCTGATAAACAAGATCAACAGATTTTCTCCTTGTGTCAGAAACCTTTAGAGCTTAAATGTGCTGATGAGTAAAAACTAACCTGTCAGATGTGTTAAAGTGGTATAAAGCAGCAGCCTGCAGACATACAGCATGTTGACCTCACTGCTGCATTGATTTAGCACACATTTACTGTTCCTGTTCATTATTTAACAGACGCTTTGATCTAAAGTGACTTGTGTTATCTGACATGCATGTTTTTCATTTACTCACTAACTTTTCTCTGACTGAACTCCTGGTTTAGAATGGAAACGACTCGTCTGTTAGACAAAAGCACACGATCAGATTAGATCATGACATCAGTCGTTGCATTCAAACTCACTTTTAGGACAAAAACAAGCTTTTATTTTCTTATTATTGCCACAATTATCCATCTTTGATAGGGTCCAGGTGAGAAATGTAGTAGATCAGTGCAGGATTCAACATCTGCTAAAGATTCAAGTTGAAATCATTTAAATAAATTTCCTCACAAACCAAATCAAATATATTTTCCAGGTTCATCTGAAGGAGCTGGTGTTTTACCTGATGGTCTGAATGCATCAGCAGGAGAGATGGTGACGTTCACAACCAATCTGAATCCAACAGAAAAACCATTTATGATTGTGGCATGGTCCTTTGTTAAGCCTATAATAATCTCGGGGCTTACTAAAAACTCAACTGAACCAGAGTATGAAGGCAGGATCACCCTCTTCAGATCTACTGGATCTCTGGAGCTCAGGAACCTGAGCCTTAATGACAGTGGAGAGTACAAAGTAACTTTTTTACAAGCTGATGGTCACCAACCGACTGGACGAACCAGACTGGATGTATATGGTGAGCTGATTGTTTTAACAGTTTTTATTATAACAATGACACATTATTCCCTTTTTTCTTATTTTTATTATGCAGTGGCGGTTCTACATGGACTTACTCCCCGGGCGAGACATCCCTTGAGCGCCCCCCCCCCCACACACACACACACACACATAGTAACTCTTCCTCAAGGGTCAAGGCTGTGACTGATGTGGCCGATAAGATAGATGGCAGGTCTTGTCCAGCAGGGGAGGTGGGTGGCTCATCCTGACCAGTGGCAGATGATGATCAAAAATATTTTAGAATTGCCCCAGAAATTGCAATTTAAACTGACATAATAAAACTGTAGACTACCAGAAAGGCCTCCTTTAATTACTGAACAAAGCATGTGAAAAATAATCAGTGTAACAAATGCAATGAAGGAGCCACACTTCTGACAAATCTGTCCAAACAAGACTGTGGTCTGCTGCTAAAGATGTGCAATAAAACAACTAAATGATGAAGCTGTGATGTCAGACTCTTCTTATAAAAGCCTAAATAATATGTATTAAATCAATGGGTGTTGTCTACGTCCCTCTTTCCCATTTGATATTTATAGTTAATTAATATTTTATAGAACAATATTCACCTATATTTCAGTAACATTTTAGGTGGTATTAATATCACTCATCATCCTAGTCAAAATAACACATCTAAATATATCCAGTTACACTATGACCAGTAGATCAGTAATGTATTTCATTAACATGTTCAGTAGTGCTGGAAATGCTAATAACAGGATAGTTAGTGAGGACTGGGGACTTTTTTCTGCTTGTAGAGTTCATTCATTATTAGGCTATGTGAACATGAATCATGACCAACGTGTTTTTGTTGTTGTTCAGGAGGCAGGCTGCAGTGCGCATTTAACGAGTCCTCGCGGCGCGAGTGAATCATTAAAAAAGGATTCAAGGAATTTATTCCAACCATTCGTTTCAAACTTTCAGCCCTATTAGCTCTGTTAGCAATTAGTTGACCGAATTTAACCGTTAAAATCCCCAGTTAACCAGTTTTAAACAAATGGAAAACGTGCATCCTAGCATGAGAACGTACTACCTACCTTTATCTTTAGCCCGTTAGTCCTGAATTGGGCACCTGATGGTTTAGGCCTTTTTCTGTCCATCTCGTTTGGCACTCGACTCAATAAACAGGTTTCCAATCACCAACCAGGAGTCAAGACTAAACCAATTGACCTTGGTGGGTGACCACAAAATCCTTTTGTTTTTCCTCTCTTTTTTTGGCCATTTCACACAATTCAGAAAAACGTGAAGGAATTATAAGCCTGCATTTATAATATTATGAATTAAAAGTGCGTTATATGGAAGAACATCAAGGTGTGATTGACTTTAGCCATCGTATACAGTTGATCCAGACCCCCCACCCCCGTCTGTTTCTTTTGGGAGAGACCCAGAGGTGAAATCCCCCGCGCCCCTCCCTATTCTCTTCTTCACACACACGGCGCTCGCCTGAACCCTCTCAGTCAGCAGGAGCGCCTGCAGCTGCAGGGGGCGCCAACGTGCTGGTTCCAGTCCAGACACAGATATGACAGCTAATAGAAAACCATGTTGCGGCGCGCAGGTTTTTTTCTTTTTTTTTTTTTTTACTCAGCGATTGTGCGCCCCCTAAAAAATGCCGCCCCGGGCAGCCGCCCGGTCTGCCCGTGCCTAAAACCGCTACTGTTATTATGATTATTTTCTGATCATCTTTTTTGTTTTTGGTTTTGTTGTTCTTGTGAAGCGACTCATGATCTTTATCTTGAGAGGAGCTATATAGAAAATCATTTCTTCTTCTTCAATACCAAAAAACTCAACTATTTTGTACTTGTTTGTGTTTTTATAGCTAAAACAACAGAATTTGTCTCATAGTCCCAGTGATTTAAAATGTTTCACTCTGCATAAACACAAGAGGGAGACATTTAGCATCTTTTGTGCTCTCTGCTGTAGATTCAGGGACATGGGCGGCTCTAGGTGGTAGCTAGGGGTTGCTAAAGCAATGGCAAGATTAGGCAGCAACCCCAACTCTTGACGTCTATAATAGCCTCAGGACTTTCTTCAAACACAACTGCACCAGAGTATGAAGGCAGGATCACCCTCTTCAGATCTACTGGATCTCTGGAGCTCAGGAACCTGAACCTCAGTGACAGTGGAGAGAACAGAGTTAGAGTTTTACCAGCTGATGATTCCAGAAGAGTGGACTAACCAGACTGGATGCACACGGTGATCAGGAGATGAAACATAAAAGCTGATTCTACAGCATTGATGAGAAACACATTATGTTAAACTTTGGATTATTTCACAGTTTAAGTACAAACGTAAACAAAGAATGAATTTGAAATAGAATTTTTGTTGTTTTTATATATATCATGAGTAAAAAGAAGTTTTTTAAATTCAGAAGTTACAAGCATAAACATTTAAAATCAGCCAGAACTGAACTAAAGTCCCATTTTTGTTTTTATCCACAGATCCAGTGTCTGATGTGTTGGTAACCTCCAGCAGCACAGATCTAGTTGAGTTCAGCAGTTCTGTCCGTCTGTCCTGCTCCTCCTCTGGATCTTCTCTCTCCTTCCTCTGGAGGAACAGCAGCTCTGAGGTTACAGCCAGTGACAGAGTTCAGATCTCTGATGGAGGATCCACTCTGACTATAGTCACCGTGAGCCGACATGACCAGGGACCGTTCAGCTGTCGTGTGTCTAATCCTGTCAGTTCTGTCAGCAGCATCAGCATCAGTCTCTCCATCAGCTGTGAGTTTAGATCTGTACATGATGCACGTTTCCTCAGACTGACCTGATGCAGCTGCTAACATCATCCTTGTTGATGTTCTCATGGCAGATGGTCCAGAAGATACTCTGTTAACAATATCACCACCTAAACAAGAGCATGTGGAAGGATCAGACATCCAGATGTTCTGCTCAGCTGTTTCCAGTCCTGATGCCTCATTTCAGTGGTTTCTGAATGAAAACCCACTACCTGCTACTGGACCAGAACTCAGCCTGATGAACGTTCAGACACATCAGAGTGGAAACTACAGCTGTCAGACCTTCAACAGCAAAACTCTGAGATATCAAACATCTCAGCCTTTAGCTCTTTCTGTGGTTGGTGAGTTTATATTTTAGTGGAAGCAAGAGCTACTGCAGTAAATGTTGATGCTTCTGTTTGTTTTCTGTTGTGTTGTAGAAGCTGGAGGTCTGTCAGGTGGAGCTGTTGCTGGAATCGTGATCTCATGTTTAGCTGCTGCTGCTGCAGGAGCTGCTGGAGGATATTTGATTTATAAAAGAAAGTAAATGTTTTATTAGTTCTTATTTCTTTAGGAGAAACAACATTTTTCATGCATTTAAACATCATTTATTGATTCTCTTGTTTTACAAATGAATCAAAACTGTTTTTATTGATCACGTTTTTTTCTCCAATACTCAGAAACAACAGCCGAGCTAAAGCAGCTTCAGCTGAAGCAGGTTGGTGTGATTGTTGATCATGATGTGACACATAGAGCAGCACTGACACATTATTTTATATCAGTCAGTTCAGCTGCCAGGTTTATCTTTTAGCAGCACTGTTAGCTTGCAGGTTGAAACCCCGGCTGCAGCCGTTCTGCACGTTCTCCTCATGCATGTGTGGCTTTTCTCCTGGTGCTCTGATTTCTTCCTACCGACCAAAACGTTCATGTTTGGTTAATCAGAGACTAAATTGTCCCTCAGCGTGAGTGAGTGTGTGACTGGTGGTGTGTCGTGTACATGTGGCCCTGTGACGGACTGGTGACCAGTCCAGGCTGTCCTCTACCTAACCCTGATGACTGATGGAGACAGGCACCAGCTCCCATCCACCCTAACTGGGGATAAGCAAGATGGAAGATGAATGAATGAATGAATGAATGAATGAATGAATGAATGAATGAATGAATGAGTCAGTTTAAAACAACTTTAATATAAAAATCTGGCCTCTCTTTCTGAGAGGATGAACATGAAGCCCAAATCAGACCTCAGATGACCTCTTATGTTCTTACATTTTTAAATCAAGAGGCACTGAGTCATCCAAAGAGGTTTGAATGAAGGCAACTGGACTTCTTTGGTTTCTTGAAGACGTTTTGCTTCTCATCTGAGATTTGTGAGTTCTGACTGGAATATGGGAGGGTCAAGCTAATAAACTCTAGCTGTCAATTTGCTCAATGAGCAGAAACTACCTATGAATACCCCTCTCCTGTGTTGTGTCATAAGCTTGTGTAGTTGTTGTTTAGTTTCCCCTATGTAAAGATCTGGACAGTCTTCACTGCATTGGACTGCATAGACGACGACTCCCACACAATAGAGGCTAACGACTCCTCAGTAAGTAGGGAGGAGGGGTATTCATCGGTAGTTTCTGCTCGTTAAGCAACAACAGACATCTACAGTTTATAAGCCTGACCCTCCCATATTCCAGCCAGAATTGATGAAGCTTCTCAGATGAGAAGTGAAACGTCTTCAAGAAACCAAAGAAGTCCAGTTCCTTCATTTGAACCCGTTTGGATCACCATGACCTGGATGACTGAGAACCTTCACCAGCACTCTGAGTTTGTCTAAAAGCCAAGAAGGACTTCACTGTTCATAATAACTTATTTTGTTATAAAATTACTTTTTAGTGAATTTTGTGTCATTTTGAATAGATTATAAAGAGATGCAGTCATTTATGTGTCTGATTTCATCTTTGTGAACAAACACAGAGCTGGTCATCAGCTCAGGGACCTCTTCCTCTCCTGGAGTCACAGCTGCAGAGAGGAGACCTGAAGGTAAATGCACATGTCTAGATACAGATAAACAGAACTGGTTTCTAGTCATAATTGTAGTAAAATGTTTGTTTTTGTTTGTTTGCTTTGTTTTGTTTTATCAGTGCCAGAACACACGTATGAGAACATATCAGGTATTTATGACAGAACAATATAAAAGCAACAGTTTTCTTCTGTTTAAAGGTGAGTTCTGAACTCATTCGGCTGTTTTTGTGGAGAAAAACGACACAAACGTCAAATCATCTGAAGTCTGACTGAAACAAACAGCTGATGTTTGTTTTGCTTTGATTTGATTTTTTATTTTTCAGGTGGAGGAAACAAGAGAAGTCCTGAATGAACAAACGTCTCTAATGTGGTTGTTAAAGCTAATTAGCTGCTTAGGCGCTGTCCAGGGTGCTGATCTCTGGTGAAATCACAGGGGCCGTAACATGATGCAACAGCCTTCATCAGCTGAATATTATGAATAAATCTCTCTCTTGTTGTGAAATGTTGCAACACCTGATTAAATGAGAGAATTTCTGTCTGCAAAAGCTGCTAAACGTCTTCCTCCAGAGGTGATGATGTGTTCAGGCAGGTCAAACACCGATCCTGAGGTTGGATCATGAGTGACTCTTGGAGGATTTTATTAAATAAATGACAAAGGTTGGATTTTTTTAATGTACGTTTCCTGAAATAAATCTAATGTATTAAGATTTTATGTGTTTCTTGTATTTTATAACTTTATTATAAAACAGTTTCTGACTTGTTTGAGCTGAAAAACACTTAGCCTAAAGTTGACTAAAATGGTGTCAGTTATGTTCTTAAGAACATATAAAACATTTAATCAGTTTTAATCATGTTTTTATAGAATGACATGAAATTTATAACTTAAATCAGGATCATTTTATGTGAGAGGATGAACTCTTAGTTGAGGATCCTGATGGGCTCATCTGACAAATGAATCAGCTTGGAAATCTTTCCTAACTTTATTTTATTCCTGTCAGAAAACAGCTACAGTGCTGAGGTCTTTGTGACTTTTGACTCATTTTATCCAATCATCACAGAAGGTCTGTGTCAAAGTTCCTGCCTCATTATGAATAACTTACGGTTTGCTAGGATGCACAAAGCTGGACTCTGAAGCAGATTTCAACATAAATCCATTCATATCTAATTCAGCTGTGCAGCTTAAGGGTCAGACGTCATGTTCAGGGAACAAGCTGTTCCCCAGCCTTGGAGGATGCTCAGTACCACAGACATATATATATGCAGACGCCTCGTGGACTGGCGCTGACTATTGGAGCTGCCGTAGTGGCCGGCCGCCATCTTAAATGGGTCTCCATTCGCCCCCAGTGCATTCATTTCTACTGAGGAAGGTGCTTACCCAGCTAAAAAACACATTTTATCAAGCAAGTATGGCATGATAATTAAAATACAAATATAATTAAACAAAATAAATGAAAAAATATTTAAAATATAAAATCCCATCAGGTAGGCTATAAAAGTCAATAGTAGTCCCTGTGATCTGTTTTCAATAATAGGCCGGTTGTTGCAACCGTAGGATGCACAAAAATGGTCATCGTTGCTCACTCTGGGTTGACTTAGGACAGTGAGGAGACCCATCCAATATGGCGGCGACGCTGTTACGCTCCGTCTACGTATTCATGTCTATGCTCAGTACCCTGCCTGAAGGAAGGAATGTGATTAGTTCATGGCTCTGTGTGTGTGTGTGTGTGTGTGTGTGTGTGTGTGTGTGTGTGTGTGTGTGTGTGTG
>SSNS01001086.1:36077-54654 GCA_006937985.1 Aphyosemion australe
AGCTTTTTTACTTGTTGCTCCATTAGCACAAATAAAGGTGACACCACGATGAAATGTGTTTTTTAGCTGGGTAAGCACCTTAGTAGAAATGAATGAACTTGGGGCAAATGGAGACCCATCTAACATGGCGGCCGGCCACTACGTCCATGAGGCGTCTACGTATATATATGTCTGTGGGTACCACAGTGCAAACATCTTTCTTTAGAAGAAAGGCTTTTAGCGCTAATTCTTGTTGTGGTTTTAAAGACATGTCCAAGTCATTTAGAACAGAGGAAAGAGCCGCAGCGTTTCCGCTTCAGACGCCGTCTTCATTGTTTATGAGAACCTGAGCATCGTGGTGTGTGACATACGCTACTCAGCTCTGATTGGCTCGGTGAGAACTCTCAGGGGGTGGGGTTATTTGAATAGGAGCGTTACCAGACCATTATTGCTTCCCATAAGGAAGCACTGGTATGGCTGGCCAGGCTAATGGAGATCTGGTTCAGAGAGTAGATTACAGAGGATGACGCCACATAACAAAATTCTACAGAAAGACTAGAAATGTTGGTTTACAACTACTGACCAGGAATGAAAGCTGACGTCATTCATTCATTCATCTCATTTCTTTTTCCTGATCTGATTGTCATTAAACAGAACCGTCTCCTCGGTGCTCCTCACACTTCTGTCCTGACGTCATGATGCAGCGTTGATGATTTTATTACCAGGTTGTTTATGATCTGATGACAGGAGAGTCCAACGGTCACAAATACAAGAAGAACAGAGCCAGAATTATAACCTAAGTAACTAATGGATTATTTATCATTTATTTGGTTAGAATAATTATGAAAAATGAAACATGATAAAAAATAAACATCAGGACTCTGAAAGGATTATTTGCAAAATAAATAAAACTCCTGTTTTGTAAATGTTTATAGCTTCAAATCATTATTTATGTTATTTTCACTGAAGAAAGCAAATAAATAAAAATAAATCAAAGAAATTGACAAACTTCCTGATGATCAGAGCTCTATCTGTGGAGCTTTTACCGTATTAAACAGCATTTAAACACTTTTTCTTTAAAAAAGAAAAACCTTCATCTATAAAATAAACCAGTTAGATTTTGTGTGTCCTGCTCAAAGGAGAACCACATTAGTCCCATCATCACTACAGGATAATGCAGGTTAACAGACCCGTGCTGGTTGAGTTGTTAAACTGTTGGCAGGTTGGTCCTGAGGGAATGAAACCAGATGTTAATGATTCATTAGACAGTAAAGGAACTTAGTGTTCAGCTGTGTTATTTCCTCATTTCCTATCATGTAACCAAACAGCAGACAAAGAGTGATGTTTCTATTTTCATCTTCATTCTGGATGAAAAAGGATGAAACCAGCCGTTTTCTACTGCATCCTTCTGGGAGCCTTCTCAGGTGACTTTTGATTTCCTGATAAACAAGATCAACAGATTTTCTCCTTGTGTCAGAAACCTTTAGAGCTTAAATGTGCTGATGAGTAAAAACTAACCTGTCAGATGTGTTAAAGTGGTATAAAGCAGCAGCCTGCAGACATACAGCATGTTGACCTCACTGCTGCATTGATTTAGCACACATTTACTGTTCCTGTTCATTATTTAACAGACGCTTTGATCTAAAGTGACTTGTGTTATCTGACATGCATGTTTTTCATTTACTCACTAACTTTTCTCTGACTGAACTCCTGGTTTAGAATGGAAACGACTCGTCTGTTAGACAAAAGCACACGATCAGATTAGATCATGACATCAGTCGTTGCATTCAAACTCACCTTTAGGACAAAAACAAGCTTTTATTTTCTTATTATTGCCACAATTATCCATCTTTGATAGGGTCCAGGTGAGAAATGTAGTAGATCAGTGCAGGATTCAACATCTGCTAAAGATTCAAGTTGAAATCATTTAAATAAATTTCCTGATGAACCAAATAAAATATATTTTCCAGGTTCATCTGAAGGAGCTGGTATTCTACCTGATGGTCTGAATGCAGCAGCAGGAGAGATGGTGATGTTCACAACCAATCTGGATCCAACAGAAACACCATTTATGATTGTGGCATGGACCTTTGTTAAGCCTATAATAACCTCGAGACTTTCTACAAACGTAACTGCACCAGAGTATGAAGGCAGGATCACCCTCTTCAGATCTACTGGATCTCTGGAGCTCAGGAACCTGAACCTTAATGACAGTGGAGAGTACAGAGTTATTGTTATACCAGCTGATGATTTCCAAAGAACTGGACAAACCAGACTGGATGTATACGGTGAGCTGATTGTTTTTACAATTTTTATTATAACAATGACATTTTCTCCTTTTTCCCTATTGTTATATTTTTGGTTTCATTGTTCTTGTGAAGCACCTTGTGATCTTTATCTTGAGAGGCGCTATATAAAAAATAATTTCAATACCAAAAACTTAACTAAATTATACTTTTTTTGTGTTAAGAATTAGTCTCATAGTCCCAGTGATTTAATATATTTTCACTCTGCATAAACACAAGAGGGAGACATTTAGCAGCTTTTGTGCTCTCTGCTGTAGATTCAGGGACATGGGCGGTGCTAGGTGGTAGCTAGGGGTTGCTAAAGCAACAGCAAGATTAGGCAGCAACCCCAACTCTTGACGTCTATAATAGCCTCAGGACTTTCTTCAAACACAACTGCACCAGAGTATGAAAACAGGATCACCCTCTTCAGATCTACTGGATCTCTGGAGCTCAGGAACAGTGGAGAGAACAGAGTTAGAGTTTTACCAGCTGATGGTTTCAGAAGAGTGGACTAACCAGACGGGATGCACACGGTGATCAGGAGATGAAACATAAAAGCTGATTCTAGTATTGATGAGCAACACATTATGGTTTATATTCTGTATATTGGTTTATTCCTCAGATTAAGTACAAATGAAAACAAAGAATTATTTTGAAATATAATTTTTGTTGTTTTTATATATCATTATTTTTTAGAGTAAAAACAAGTTTTTAAAATTCAGATGTTACAAGCATAAACATTTAAAGTCAGCCAGGATTGAACTAAAGTCCCATTTTTATATTTTATCCACAGATCCAGTGTCTGATGTGTTGGTAACCTCCAGCAGCACAGATCTAGTTGAGTTCAGCAGTTCTGTCCGTCTGTCCTGCTCCTCCTCTGGATCTTCTCTCTCCTTCCTCTGGAGGAACAGCAGCTCTGAGGTTACAGCCAGTGACAGAGTTCAGATCAGCAGCTCTGATGGAGAATCCAATTTGACTATAATCAATGTGAGCCGACATGACCAGGGACCATTCAGCTGTCGTGTGTCTAATCCTGTCAGTTCTGCCAGCAGCATCAGCATCAGTCTCTCCATCAGCTGTGAGTTCAAACATCATCCTTTACTGTTACTGAACAAACCTTTAGTTAAATCTGGTTTTGTGATGTTCCTCATCCCACTGACTACAATCCTGTTTGTTGTAACTTTGTGTTTAATTTAGAAAGTAATTAGGATGGATACACGGATATTTTACCACATTTTAATAATGACCTTTCTAACTTTTTATTTGTTGTTTGTTAACAAACTCAGATGGTCCAGAAAACACACACTTGACTGCTTCTCCATCAGCAGAAAACTACAAGGAAGGATCAGACGTCACTCTGAGCTGTTCAGCTGAGTCGAGACCTTCAGCAGATATTTCATGGTTTCATAATGAGAACAAGCTGCCTGCTACTGGACCAGAACTCAGCCTGATGAACCTTCAGCTGAGTCAGAGAGGAGACTACAGCTGTCAGGCCTCCAACAGCAAAACCCTCAGAAACCAAACATCTCATCCTTTAACAGTGACGGTGCATGGTAGGTTTAAATAAAGGTTTATTTATGAACTCTTATTTTAAATGATTATATTTGGTGACTGTAATAATGATGAAATAACATTTAATTTTCTTAGAAAATACACGTTATCAATCAGATAACAAGATTCTGCAGCATCTGAAAGAATACTGGAAAAATGTGTACTGGTATTAATACTTGAGTCAACTTTTTATGATGTGGTTTAATGTCTTAGGTTCTGATTATTTTATCCAGATGTGAGAATCAGACACATCAGTGGTTCTGCAGCAGCCCTCTCTGGGTCATGAAACACTGAGTTTGGGTCATGGAGACGTTAGTAAACACCAAACCTCGTTGGACATGCTGGGCCACCACTGGCTGACAGGACAGTTTTGTTCTTTAGTTTTTATCGTTGCTGATGAACAAAAGTTCCTAAAAACACGTTTCAGGAACTTTTCTTAAAGGTGTGAGTTGGTTCCTATCTGGTGATCATGTTCATGTTTAACTATGGAGGATTCCTGGTGCATTCATCACACGGGTCATTAGCTGTGATGCTGCTGCCACAGAGGACCAGTGAAACCAGACCAGCAGCAACAATCCATAAGATAACTGTTGGATAAGCTCGCTGTAGGAAATCATCAAGACTTCATGTTTTCTTTATGTTTGATAAACACAACGTTGCCTGAACGTCTGGAGCCTACGTGTTTGTCTGAAATACCCAAAGACCTGCTGAAACTCACAGAAGCACCAGCTGACCTACAATAAACCTTTTTATGATTGTTTTTATGTTTTTATTCTGGTCTTTGTGATTAAAGATTTTTCATAGACAAACACACAGGAACAGATTAACTGTTTTCTTCTGTGCCCACAGCTGAAGTCAGAGACGTAACAGTAACTCCACCAAGTGCAGACTTGGTTGAGTTCAACAGTTCTGTCCGTCTGTCCTGCTCCTCCTACGGATTTCCTCTCTCCTTCCTCTGGAGGAACAGCAGCTCTGAGGTTACAGCCAGTGACAGAGTTCAGATCTCTGATGGAGGATCCACTCTGACTATAGTCACCGTGAGCCGACATGACCAGGGACCATTCAGCTGTCATGTGTTCAATGATTTCAGTAACAGCAACAGTGATCCAGTAAAGCTCTCAGTCAGCTGTGAGTTATTCATTTAGTCCTCTTTTGATGGAATCTGCATGCAAACAGGTTTTAAAGGAAAAGTTCGCTTTTTTAGACATTAAGTTTTATGTGTTCCTTCACTCACCCAGTGCTCTGTAACCTTTGACCCATTTCACACACACCCCTGCTCAGAGATTCTCAGGAGAGAAGTGATTCATAAACGTAGTTCTGGCTAGTTTCGGGGGCGATGTATCTGCGCCGTTTAGCCTCACAAAAGGATTAGCCTCTGAAAGCATGGCTAAGTTACATCTCACAAACAAAGCTGGGTAAATTTACAACGTCACCTTACAACGGGACTAGTTTTTGTCATTCGTATCCCTGCGCCGCTCCCCACAGCGATAGAACAGCGTCGTGTCTGGCTGCTAATCCTGGCTGTATGAGTGAAACAACAACTTCTAAAGTCACTTAAAAGTAGTTTTTCTTAAATATAACGAGCCATGGTGCATACCTGCAGGTTCCCGGGTTGTAACAATAAGGATGTTACAGGATCACCTTTTCGGTTTGACACTTTTCCTGCTAAGGACGTTTCTCTAAGGCATCAGTGGCTTTTAGCAATCGGCTACTCCAAGGATACTCGGCTGGAACGAGTCAAAACCTTTCGTTTGTGCAGTGCACACTTCAAAGAGGATGATTACATCAGGAAAAAGTTCGGGAAAAGTGAAAGACTGTTTTTGAAGAGTTCGGCCGTACCAGAAATCTGGGTAAGTTTTGTTTTTAAAAAATGATTTATTCCGCTATGTCTGCTGTATTCATGCAATCATCTTCGCATTTTAGAGCATTATTTATGCAATCATCTTTACACCGATGGTTGATCATAGACTGCAGTAGCTTTGTCAACAATCTGTGTTGATGTGTGTGTTTTGTGTAGCAAATGCAATTCTTCATCCGTGTACTCTGGCTCATAAAGATATCCTAGTAGTAAAATAAGTTTCTTCTTCATCTGATATAGTGTTAAAATGAAATTCGTCATCAGATGAGACGGAGTCTGACATGTTTTCGGCATTCGGCAGTGAAACAGCTGACATACAAAGCGCTGTTTAATATCCGCGGTGAGCGGCGCAGGGATACGAATGACAAAAAGTAGTCCCGTTGTAATGTGACGTTGTAAATTTACCCAGCTTTGTTTGTGAGATGTAACTTAGCCATGCTTTCAGAGGCTAATCCTTTTGTGAGGCTAAACGGCGCAGATACATCGCCCCCGAAACTAGCCAGAACTACGTTTATGAATCACTTCTCTCCTGAAAATCTCTGAGCAGGGGTGTGTGTGAAATGGGTCAAAGGTTACNTTCAGCTGTCGTGTGTCTAATCCTGTCAGTTCTGCCAGCAGCATCAGCATCAGTCTCTCCATCAGCTGTGAGTTCAAACATCATCATTTACTGTTACTGAACAAACCTTTAGTTAAATCTGGTTTTGTGATGTTCCTCATCCCACTGACTACAATCCTGTTTGTTGTAACTTTGTGTTTAATTTAGAAAGTAATTTAGATGGATACACGGATATTTTACCACATTTTAATAATGACCTTTCTAACTTTTTATTTGTTGTTTGTTCACAAACTCAGATGGTCCAGAAAACACACACTTGGCTGCTTCTCCATCAGCAGAAAACTACAAGGAAGGATCAGACGTCACTCTGAGCTGTTCAGCTGAGTCGAGACCTTCAGCAGATATTTCATGGTTTCATAATGAGAACAAGCTGCCTGCTACTGGACCAGAACTCAGCCTGATGAACCTTCAGCTGAGTCAGAGAGGAGACTACAGCTGTCAGGCCTCCAACAGCAAAACCCTCAGAAACCAAACATCTCATCCTTTAACAGTGACGGTGCATGGTAGGTTTAAATAAAGGTTTATTTATGAACTCTTATTTTAAATGATTATATTTGGTGACTGTAATAATGATGAAATAACATTTAATTTTCTTAGAAAATACACGTTATCAATCAGATAACAAGATTCTGCAGCATCTGAAAGAATACTGGAAAAATGTGTACTGGTATTAATACTTGAGTCAACTTTTTATGATGTGGTTTAATGTCTTAGGTTCTGATTATTTTATCCAGATGTGAGAATCAGACACATCAGTGGTTCTGCAGCAGCCCTCTCTGGGTCATGAAACACTGAGTTTGGGTCATGGAGACGTTAGTAAACACCAAACCTCGTTGGACATGCTGGGCCACCACTGGCTGACAGGACAGTTTTGTTCTTTAGTTTTTATCGTTGCTGATGGACAAAAGTTCCTAAAAACACGTTTCAGGAACTTTTCTCAAAGGTGTGAGTTGGTTCCTATCTGGTGATCATGTTCATGTTTAACTATGGAGGATTCCTGGTGCATTCATCACACGGGTCATTAGCTGTGATGCTGCTGCCACAGAGGACCAGTGAAACCAGACCAGCAGCAACAATCCATAAGATAACTGTTGGATAAGCTCGCTGTAGGAAATCATCAAGACTTCATGTTTTCTTTATGTTTGATAAACACAACGTTGCCTGAACGTCTGGAGCCTACGTGTTTGTCTGAAATACCCAAAGACCTGCTGAAACTCACAGAAGCACCAGCTGACCTACAATAAACCTTTTATGATTGTTTTTATGTTTTTATTCTGGTCTTTGTGATTAAAGATTTTTCATAGACAAACACACAGGAACTGATTAACTGTTTTCTTCTGTGCCCACAGCTGAAGTCAGAGACGTAACAGTAACTCCACCAAGTGCAGACTTGGTTGAGTTCAACAGTTCTGTCCGTCTGTCCTGCTCCTCCTACGGATTTCCTCTCTCCTTCCTCTGGAGGAACAGCAGCTCTGAGGTTACAGCCAGTGACAGAGTTCAGATCTCTGATGGAGGATCCACTCTGACTATAGTCACCGTGAGCCGACATGACCAGGGACCGTTCAGCTGTCATGTGTTCAATTATTTCAGTAACAGCAACAGTGATCCAGTAAAGCTCTCAGTCAGCTGTGAGTTATTCATTTAGTCCTCTTTTGATGGAATCTGCATGCAAACAGGTTTTAATGACTAACATTTAATATATAGTTTTATGTTTATGTAATACAGCAACTCATTAAATCTCCTCACCATAACACTCATGTGACATTTACTTAGGAAACTGATCTTTTACTTAGGATACATCTGTAGTTTTTCTCCTGATATCTTTGGGTACACTTGATTTAATAATTATTAAAAGGACCTGAAACAAAGACTGTAAACCTCATGTTAGTTTTATTCTGACAGGACTTTTATTTTCTGTTTCCTGTTTCCTCAGATGGACCAGAAGCTGTACACCTGCAGGTTTCTCCACCAGAAGAACACTTTAAAACAGGATCAGACATCCAGATGTTCTGCTCAGTTGTTTCCAGTCCTGATGCCTCATTTCAGTGGTTTCTGAATGAAAACCCACTACCTGCTACTGGACCAGAACTCAGCCTGATGAACGTTCAGACACATCAGAGTGGAAACTACAGCTGTCAGGCCTCCAACAGCAAAACTCTGAGATATCAAACATCTAAACCTTCAGCTGTATCTGTTCTTGGTGAGTCTGAAAACATTTTTCATTATAAAAATTAAGATAGAATAAATGTTATTAAGGTGCTTAAATAACATCAAATGTTATAAATTCAAAATGTAACTAAAACATTTATATTAAAGACTGTTTCAGTCATTTGTTCACTTCACTTAATTCTAATAATGTTTCATCTAAATAAACAAAATAAATCATTTAAATGTCTTTCTGGAATCTAATTAGCATGCTGGTATATTTACCTTTTATCAAAACCCCTGGTCCTTGGATCACCTGAACATCCAATTAATTCAGTTATTAATAATAATTTTGTCTCTTATTTAAATGATCAAACTCCAGTTTTAACTCTGGGATTCATTCGGGTTAAAACCAGTCATGGTAGCAATTTAAATCTAGA
The DNA here is from genome assembly GCA_006937985.1 of Aphyosemion australe. Taxonomy (NCBI): domain Eukaryota; kingdom Metazoa; phylum Chordata; class Actinopteri; order Cyprinodontiformes; family Nothobranchiidae; genus Aphyosemion; species Aphyosemion australe. The sequence continues at coordinate 44,955 of SSNS01001086.1, forward strand.
AAGTTGTGATTTTTATATCCAGAGCCTGAGCAAAGGCAATGCAACAGCCTGTTTTATAAACAGCATTTATTCTTTTTAGGGGGTTGGAGCTAAAATTTAGAACATGAATAAAATGAATGATAAAATGTTTTAACCCTATTAAAGGAGTAGAGAGTGGGTGTTCCTAAATGCCCCCAGCTAACTCCACATTCTGTAATGAACGTTAGTAAACACCTGCAACAGCTGAGCTGAGCCCAACTATGTCCAGTTATTATAGCTCCACTTTAGACTCAAGCTCTGGTTCTTTCCCACCTAAAAGGAAACGTTCCACATCCCTAGAGCCCAGTTAGGATTCTGGGCTGCCTGCCAGGTCCAGTCCTGTAAATGTCTTCTTCTCTCTGGTGGAGAATCTAGAACCAAGGGCCAGTTTTATTTTGTGTTACTGTTGTGTTTTATAGTTAGATAATAAATAAAACTGCATCACCATTTTGTTTTTAACCCACAGATCCAGTGTCTGATGTGTTGGTAACCTCCAGCAGCACAGATCTAGTTGAGTTCAGCAGTTCTGTCCGTCTGTCCTGCTCCTCCTCTGGATCTTCTCTCTCCTTCCTCTGGAGGAACAGCAGCTCTGAGGTTACAGCCAGTGACAGAGTTCAGATCTCTGATGGAGGATCCACTCTGACTATAGTCACCGTGAGCCGACATGACCAGGGACCGTTCAGCTGTCGTGTGTCTAATCCTGTCAGTTCTGTCAGCAGCATCAGCATCAGTCTCTCCATCAGCTGTGAGTTTAGATCTGTACATGATGCACGTTTCCTCAGACTGACCTGATGCAGCTGCTAACATCATCCTTGTTGATGTTCTCATGGCAGATGGTCCAGAAGATACTCTGTTAACAATATCACCACCTAAACAAGAGCATGTGGACAGGATCAGACATCCAGATGTTCTGCTCAGCTGTTTCCAGTCCTGATGCCTCATTTCAGTGGTTTCTGAATGAAAACCCACTACCTGCTACTGGACCAGAACTCAGCCTGATGAACGTTCAGACACATCAGAGTGGAAACTACAGCTGTCAGACCTTCAACAGCAAAACTCTGAGATATCAAACATCTAAACCTTCAGCTGTATCTGTTCTTGGTGAGTTTGAAAATATTTTTTCCATATAAAAAGGATAAAAGTTTACTTTGCTTAATTCCCAACATGGCTCTTGTAAAAAAGAAATAAACAAATAAATATTTTAATGACTCCTTGGGTTCTAATAAATCTGACTAATATAGTTTTTGATATCTTTGACTATTTATGCAGTAAGTTATGTTTACCGATGTTCTTGGACCACCTGAATCTTTCAGTGCTGCAGTTATTAGAAACAAATTCTGCATTTATTCAGATCATCACACTCCAGTTTTAACTCTGTCATTTACAGCTAGAAAGCTGTCATTCTTGCATCCAAACCCTGAGTACCAAAGACTTATGGAACAATCTATTTTGTGTGCAGCGTTTTGATCTTTTGCTAACTTCCCATTGAGGGAAGTTCCATTTAAAAGCTTGGAACCCACATATTGTTATATCGTTAGATAATAAATTGTTACGGCTGGTGCCTCTTTGCCCTGGAAGCAGGGGGCTTAGAGCTCCCAATGGCGCCATCTCCTGCCCTCAAGGAGGATTGCAGAAGGACCTGGACGCTCCCAAATTGAGCTTTTTACCCTTCCTCCTCCTCCCTTTGGCCAGCACAGCTTCACTGCGTCTAGTACTCAGCTCCTGAGCAGCGTAAAAAGAGGAGGTGCCAGCAGAAGGGGGGAGACCAGCCCTGGAGAGCTTAAGGGGAAGACATTCAGCCAGCAGGCCTGATGGCATGGCAGAAATGGCACAAACACTGTATAGGGTTCACAGGATGGGTCTGGTTGTCCAGTTTTTGTGGGTGCCAGCGCACTGTGGGGTGGGCGGTAACGAGGGGTTGTAGTTGGCTAAGACGGCAGTGAGACGTCCTCAGGTGGATATGCAGATTGCTGTGGGGAAATCTGAATGAAAAGGTGGGAGGAGGAAAGGACTGGAAGGTGGATGTATGACATTCAGAGGGGTGTGGGGATGATGAGGAGGATGGGGAGAGGTAGAAGAGAGGAGGTTGTGTGATCCAGGTTGAGGTTTGGCCATACAGGTTTAAACAGCACGTTGTTGCTGCTGGGTAAACATCAGACAGGGGAGCGTGGTCAGTGTGGGGAACAGGAGACAGTGGAACATGTGCTGCTGAGGTGTTGGAGATATGAGGGGGAAAGGAGATGTTTGGAGGAACAGTTAAGAAGGGAGGGGTGCAGTGTTGAGGTTTCTAGGTAGCACAGAGGTGGGGAGAAGGGCTTAAGGTGTTAGGAGTGTCAGTCCACACTCCAGGTGGCAGTAATGCACCTCAACGTTGCTTGCCAACCGCCATAATAACCCGAAGAAGAAGAAGGAGAAGGGATCTGTGCCGCATCTCATAACATTGCTCCATGAGTGTTTTAATGACTTTTAGAGGTTTTAGTGAAGTTTGATTGTTTAACAGCATCTTTGCTTTTAGTACTTTTAACAGACGAGGAACCAGAGTGCTGGTTACCTCTCTGCTCCCTAACTTGTGAGTCTAGTCAGTGACTTTGTTTTGTGAGTGTTTGGGAGCATTTTGGTTTCTGTTTTAAATGGAAACCCGTGAGCCATTTTACTCTGTGTCTTAAAGTACTTTTACGGGCAGCAGTAGCTCAGGAAGTAGAGCGGGTTGTCCAGTAATCGGAAGGTTGCAGGTTCAATCCCGGCTCCGGCCAGAGAATGCTGCTGTGTGTCCTTGGGCAAGACACTTAACCCGCCTTACCTGCTGGTGGTGGTCGGAGGGACTGGTGGCGCCAGTGCTCGGCAGCCTCGCCTCTGTCAGTGCGCCCCAGGGAAGCTGTAGCTACGTTGTAGCTCATCCCCACCAGCGTGTGAATGGGTGAATGACTGATTGTGTTGTGAAGCGCCTTGGGGGGTTGTAGAACCCTAAGAAGACACTATACAAATACAGACCATTTAATAGAAGATTAAGAGCTTTGTATATTTTAAAATCCTTTAATTTAAAAAAATTGTTTGAAGTTTCCATCTTGCACATGCCTTTTGTGTTACGCTCACGTCCTTAAAAATTTCCACCATAAGGGTCGTAACAAATAAAACTGCATCACCATTTTGTTTTTAACCCACAGATCCAGTGTCTGATGTGTTGGTAACCTCCAGCAGCACAGATCTAGTTGAGTTCAGCAGTTCTGTCCGTCTGTCCTGCTCCTCCTCTGGATCTTCTCTCTCCTTCCTCTGGAGGAACAGCAGCTCTGAGGTTACAGCCAGTGACAGAGTTCAGATCTCTGATGGAGGATCCACTCTGACTATAGTCACCGTGAGCCGACATGACCAGGGACCGTTCAGCTGTCGTGTGTCTAATCCTGTCAGTTCTGTCAGCAGCATCAGCATCAGTCTCTCCATCAGCTGTGAGTTTAGATCTGTACATGATGCACGTTTCCTCAGACTGACCTGATGCAGCTGCTAACATCATCCTTGTTGATGTTCTCATGGCAGATGGTCCAGAAGATACTCTGTTAACAATATCACCACCTAAACAAGAGCATGTGGAAGGATCAGACATCCAGATGTTCTGCTCAGCTGTTTCCAGTCCTGATGCCTCATTTCAGTGGTTTCTGAATGAAAACCCACTACCTGCTACTGGACCAGAACTCAGCCTGATGAACGTTCAGACACATCAGAGTGGAANACTAATGGAATGTATAGAAAACAAAAAGGCTCATAAATGTTATAATAACCTCTCATCAGTTCTTCTTATTTTGAGAAGGCGGTTTATTCCGTGTATGACCCGATAGAAAATAATATAAAACATTTGATTTCTCTGGGGCTCGTGCATAAAATATTTAGACTATTTGAACTTTATTTTTTAAGTTATTAATGAATTTAAATTAGAGTTAATATTAGATCACCTGATCTAAACATCCAAATGTTTTCTGTTAAAATGAATTTGATCTTTTAACTCCTGAGAGGATATTTCTCATTTACTTTCATTTAGTTTAGCTTATTGAATATAATATTTTTATAGGGGTGGGTGTGTGGGTGGTGGGGGTGTGACATGCTGCTCATCGCTCTCACCTGCCTCCTGAGGGTCCTAACATGGATTTGTACAACATTAATGAAAACCTCGCTACAGGTAAAAAGTTAATAATCTATCATTTATTTTCTCCTCAGATGAGAAACGAAGCATCTTCACAAACGTCTCTGTTTCACCTCTAAGGGTGGAGCTGTGATGGTTTTGTTTTTCTGAGCTCTCTGTCTGCGTCAGAAGGCCGTGGTGTTCCTGGAAAGTAGCCATGAAGTAGCAGAATTATTATGTAAGCTACACATTTTACAAAAAAATAAAAATGAGCATTTTTTTCTGGAGTAATCGGTCAAACTTTAGAGGAATCAATCTACCCATCATTAACGGAGAACTTGGCAGTTTTGGCTTGTTTTTAGCACCCCCTAGTGTCCGTTTGTGAAAGCAAAAGTGAAACTTATCTCCTCGCTGTGCGTTGGTCTTTTTAACACCTTAATCTAACAGCTGAAATGTCTCGTCAGCCTTCATTAGTGTCTACAGGAGCGGTTCATCACTAAATCAGACACATCTGCTGTGTTCATGATCTAAAACATGCAGGAAACATGCTGGAAGCAGACTGCAGCACCAGGCATGTCAGCTCCACTTTACTAAGTCCAACAGGGACCAGACCGCCACTCTGAATTTGTGGTCAAGTGTGGTATTCTGGCCCCAGAGGGCGGTGGGGGTCTGAGTGACATTTCATTAACCCTGTAAAGGTCATTTTAGCACAAACTGGCTCAAGAACATGATTAAAAAATAAGAAAAATGTGCATAGTATGGCTTTAAACTTCTTTTAGAAATGATGTGAATTCTTGACAACATCAAAAATTCTAAAATACAAGTTAGATGCATCTGCTTGTGTAGCTCAGTCTGTTAGCTGTGTGACTGGCAGTTTGCATAATGGCGGGCTGGCGGGCTCTGTTTGGGTTTCAGACAAGAGGGGCCAGTACAGGGATCAACGCCAACCAGAAGTGTCAAAGCCTGACTTCCATACAGAGGAAGGACGGGATAACTCTAGACAGATTTAAAGTCAATCAAATGAAACAAAATTTAAGATTTGACTCAGTGTTATTTCTTCTTACAAGATCCTCGATGAAGTAGTAGTCTTTGTTCATTTACGATTTAAGGATGTAGATCACATCTATTACACGTCTAAAGTCCATGGTTCTGGAGATGCTGCAGGTAAACAGCTGTGGGTGAACATCAAAGAGATAGAGGGGGGGGCAGTGGAAGGTCCTCAGCTTTCTGTCCAACACACACAGACATGCAGAGGGATGACACCAGTCTGTAAATTAATGAGACAATCAGATTTGATTAATTAATGTTAAGTTTGTCAATTCCAGAAGAACTCCCTGCAAATGTACAGAGTAGTACTTGAAGTATTTTTACCACAATTTTAAATTCAGTTTACACAAATCTTTATATAGAGTTTTAGGGAGTTTTTTCAAACCACCGGTGCGATGCTGTGAGCTAAGATAAATACTTTTATTTTAGAATCTACTTCTTTAAGGACCATTCATACAGTTGATGTTCAGGACACGATAAGACTCCATGTTTGTCTGACAGCTCCCTCTGTACAACACTGGGATGTGTGGAGGAGCTTCAGGGTTCAATCCCAGGGGAAAGAATTCGTTTTAGACTTGAAATCCGAGAACTTGAAAAGCTAAAAACAAAGCTGGCTCTATCAGCTTGAGTAGCTCAGTCTGTTAGAAGTTGGCTTGGTGAGCAGAAGATTAAGGGTTCAATCCCCGAACAAATGTCTGCGTTGAGACCATGTGTGGATTTTGACTACATAACGAGTTCTAAAAATGATTTTCAACAACTTCTTATGTAGCTGAGAGTGTAAGGTGCTGGCCTGGTGTGTAGAAGGCTAATTCAATTCATTGTAGAACTTACATGAAATCTTGACAGCATCAAAAGCTCTAAAATACAAAGTGCATGTCTCTGCTTGTGTAGCTCAGTTTGTTAGATGTGGGACTTGCATTCTGCAGGTTGTGAGGTCAAACCTTATGACTGACTGATCAGCCTTTTAAGTACAAAACACAAAAATGACAAGTTTAAATGTTTCACCAGAACACCTCTGAGTGTGAATGGTGGGATTTGTGTTCGTAAGTCACTACTGGTTTGAATCCCGCTCAAGGAAGTGTCATAGGAGTGGCCAGGGGTAGCACACGCCACCCTTAAATTCTGATTGGCCACCCCACTGAGCTCCATTTACATTAACTTTACATTGTTCAGTCTTGGGATTATAAACATCAAACAGTAGGTGGCAGCATTATTGTTAGTCTTTATTATTTTTTCATATTGTCATAATTAGTATTTAGAATCCCGGTCCCATTTCCACTCCACTCCAGTAGGTGGCGATAATGCACCAAGAAGTGGGTTGCTAACTACCACAAAACAGCTTGAAGAAGAAGAAAAAAATTGGTCCNTTAGTAGAAACAACATTTTTCATGCATTTAAACATCATTTATTGATTCTCTTGTTTTACAAATGAATCAAAACTGTTTTTATTGATCACGTTTTTTTCTCCAATACTCAGAAACAACAGCCGAGCTAAAGCAGCTTCAGCTGAAGCAGGTTGGTGTGATTGTTGATCATGATGTGACACATAGAGCAGCACTGACACATTATTTTATATCAGTCAGTTCAGCTGCCTGGTTTATCTTTTAGCAGCACTGTTAGCTTGCAGGTTGAAACCCCGGCTGCAGCCGTTCTGCACGTTCTCCTCATGCATGTGTGGCTTTTCTCCTGGTGCTCTGATTTCTTCCTACCGACCAAAACATTCATGTTTGGTTAATCAGAGACTAAATTGTCCCTCAGCGTGAGTGAGTGTGTGACTGGTGGTGTGTCGTGTACATGTGGCCCTGTGACGGACTGGTGACCAGTCCAGGCTGAACATGAAGCCCAGATTGGACCTCAGATGACCTCTTATGTTCTTACATTTTTAAATCAAGAGGCACTGAGTCATCCAAAGAGGTTTGAATGAAGGCAACTGGACTTCTTTGGTTTCTTGAAGATGTTTTGCTTCTCATCTGAGATTTGTGAGTTCTGACTGGAATATGGGAGGGTCAAGCTAATAAACTCTAGCTGTCTATTGTTGCTCAATGAGCAGAAACTACCTACGAATACCCCTCTCCTGTGTTGTGCCATATGCTTGTGTAGTTGTTGTTTAGTTTCCCCGACGACGACTCTCACACAATAGAGGCTAACGACTCCTCAGGGAGGTAGGAAGGAGGGGTATTCATATGTAGTTTCTGCTCGTTAAGCAACAACAGACATCTACAGTTTATAAGCCTGACCCTCCCATATTCAAGAAACCAAAGAAGTCCAGTTGCCTTCATTCGAACCCGTTTGGATCACCATGACCTGGATGACTGAGAACCTTCACCAGCACTCTGAGTTATCGTTTGATAGCAACATTTTAAATAGTAGGACAGTTTGTCTAAAAGCCAAGAAGGACTTGGCTTTTAGACAAACTTCAAGAAGGACTGCAGAGAGGAGAGCTGAAGGTAAATGCACATGGATACAGATTTATCTAGATACAGATAAATAAAACTGATTTCTATTCATAATTGTAGTAAAATGTTTGTTTTTAATCTTCTGACAGTCCCATCTAAAGAAGTGTTGATGCTGTTTTTGTTTGTTTACTTTGTTTTATCAGAACAGGAACACACGTATGAGAACAAGTCAGATATTTATGACAGAACAATATAAAAGCAACAGTTTTCTTCTGTTTAAAGGTGAGTTCTGAACTCGTTCGGCTGTTTTTGTGGAGAAAAACGAAACAAACGTTAAATCATCTGAAGTCTGACTGAAACAAACAGCTGATGTTTGTCTTGTTTTGATTTGATTTTTTATTTTTCAGGTGGAGGAAACAAGAGAAGTCCTGAATGAACAAAAGTCTCTAATGTTGTTGCTGTTAAAGCTAATTAACAACAGTTCAGTTTTATCCTGTTATAACTACTGATGTTTACTTATTTCTCTCATTTAATCACTGTTAATAAAATATATTATATATATCATGCTTTTAGTTACCTTGAGCAGAATTCATCTGTCAGGAAAGTCATTTTTGCAGCTTTTTTTGCAAATTTTCTTATTATGACTGAAATGTTTTATTTTAAATGTCAGAAATGTTGTCCATCCTAAGTTTTTTTCACTTGCAAACAGTGGAGCAACTATTTTTGTCTGAAGTTCATCTTTTTATCTTACAAAAATAAAAACGTGTTTTCTGGTTGATTAAATGAGTNTTCTTCATCCGTGTACTCTGGCTCATAAAGATATCCTAGTAGTAAAATAAGTTTCTTCTTCATCTGATATAGTGTTAAAATGAAATTCGTCATCAGATGAGACGGAGTCTGACATGTTTTCGGCATTCGGCAGTGAAACAGCTGACATACAAAGCGCTGTTTAATATCCGCGGTGAGCGGCGCAGGGATACGAATGACAAAAACTAGTCCCGTTGTAAGGTGACGTTGTAAATTTACCCAGCTTTGTTTGTGAGATGTAAATTAGCCATGCTTTCAGAGGCTAATCCTTTTGTGAGGCTAAACGGCGCAGATACATCGCCCCCGAAACTAGCCAGAACTACGTTTATGAATCACTTCTCTCCTGAAAATCTCTGAGCAGGGGTGTGTGTGTGAAATGGGTCAAAGGTTACAGAGCACTGGGTGGGCAAAGGAACACATAAAACTTAATGTCTAAAAAAGCGAACTTTTCCTTTAATGACTAACATTTAATATATAGTTTTATGTTTATGTAATACAGCAACTCATTAAATCTCCTCACCATAACACTCATGTGACATTTACTTAGGAAACTGATCTTTTACTTAGGATACATCTGTAGTTTTTCTCCTGATATCTTTGGGTACACTTGATTTAATAATTATTAAAAGGACCTGAAACAAAGACTGTAAACCTCATGTTAGTTTTATTCTGACAGGACTTTTATTTTCTGTTTCCTGTTTCCTCAGATGGACCAGAAGCTGTACACCTGCAGGTTTCTCCACCAGAAGAACACTTTAAAACAGGATCAGACATCCAGATGTTCTGCTCAGCTGTTTCCAGTCCTGATGCCTCATTTCAGTGGTTTCTGAATGAAAACCCACTACCTGCTACTGGACCAGAACTCAGCCTGATGAACGTTCAGACACATCAGAGTGGAAACTACAGCTGTCAGGCCTCCAACAGCAAAACTCTGAGATATCAAACATCTAAACCTTCAGCTGTATCTGTTCTTGGTGAGTTTGAAAACATTTTTCATTATAAAACTTAAGATAGAATAAATGTTATTAAGGTGCTTAAATAACATCAAATGTTATAAATTCAAAATGTAACTAAAACATTTATATTAAAGACTGTTTCAGTCATTTGTTCACTTCACTTAATTCTAATGATGTTTCATCTAAATAAACAAAATAAATCATTTAAATGTCTTTCTGGAATCTAATTAGCATGCTGGTATATTTACCTTTTATCAAAAACCCTGGTCCTTGGATCACCTGAACATCCAATTAATTCAGTTATTAATGATATTTTTGTCTCTTATTTAAATGATCAAACTCCAGTTTTAACTCTGGGATTCATT
>SSNS01001087.1:20240-30419 GCA_006937985.1 Aphyosemion australe
AAAAAAAAAAAAATTATATATATATATATATATATATATATAAGTCAAATTAGCCTGACTCGCATATTTTTGAGGGTTCTATTTTAATATTACTTCAATTCAAGTGATTTAGTAATATTTTTCAGGGCTTTAAATTGCAACCACTTTAGTCACATCACATGCATGCTCAAAATGTAATGTTTGTAACTTCAAAATATTTGGGAGCAACAAATTACTGTGGCGTGTAAGCAGAAGTCATGATATTAGCAAATTACATTAGGCCTAGGATGTTTAATCTGTCCAAAAAAGTAGGAAAACAATTTCTCAGTCTTTGCTTTCTGTTTGTGAAATTTTGTGCTCATTCACTACGTTCGTTCATATTGTGTGCATCTCTTGGGGGCTAAGCCCCCCTTGTCCTTAAAACCTAGTGACCCCCCTGGTGTGTGGTGAAAATTGTCCTCCGCATTTGACCCATCCCTGTAGGGAGTGGTGAGCTGCAGACATGGCCGCGCTTGGGAACTTATTTTGTGGTTTAACCCCACAATCCAAACCCTTAGTGCCGAGTGTCAAGCGAGGAGGTATTGGGTCCCATTTTTATCAAAGTCTTTGGTATGACCCGACCGGGAATCGAACTCCGATCTCCCAGTCCCAGGGCGGACACTCTACCACTAGGCCACCGGGGCTGGTTCACCATCATCAGTTCCAAAGCTCACACACTTTACTGAAGTTTTTTTTATATGTTGAAAGCAGTTTGATGATGGGGACAATAAAAATAAGCTTGAATGTGACTTAAAGATTGCTGGGGACAATTATTATTATTTATTCATTTTATATAAGTATTTGTCAGTTTAATGTTTTATCACAACATGCACTGTAGTGTAATGACAGGTGATGAAAATTGGAGCTTTATTCAATAAAAAAAAGTTGAAACTGGGGATCAAACCACAGATCACAGGGCAAGTTCCTAACCACTGTGCCAAAGTAGAATATGTAGAATAGAATAAACTTTATTGATCCCACAGTGGGGAAATTAAGGCAGCACATACACTTAGAGATTAGGAAAAACTAATACAGGTAAATACACAAAGGCAGTAGGCTATTACTGTAACCTTCAGCTATTAAAAATGAATAAAAATAGAAATTTTTGTTTTCAAGGCTCTTGGCACATGGAATGTCACCTCTCTAGCGGGGAAAGAGCCTGAGTTGGTGTGTGAGGTTGAGAGTTTCCGACTAGATGTACTTGGACTCACCTCGACACATGGCTCTGGCTTTGGGCCATGTTCCGTGACTCCATTGTCAAAGCGGCTGACCGCAGCTGTGGCCGCAGGGTGGTCGGTGCCTGTCGTGGCAGCAATCCCCGAACCCGCTGGTGGACACCGGCGGTTAGGGATGCTGTCAAGCTGAAGAAAGAGTCCTATCGGGTCTTTTTGGCCTGTGAGACTCCAGAGGCAGCTGATGTTTAACGGCAGTCCAAGCGGAATGCAGCTCGGGTGGTCACGGAGGCAAAAATCTGGGCTTGAGAGGAGTTTGGTGAGACCATGGAACAAGACTTCTGTATGGCTTCGAGGAGATTCTGGTCCACCATCAGGCGTCTCAGGAGGGGAAAGCAGTGCACTACCAACACTGTTTACATTGGGGACGGTGTGCTGCTCAACTCGGGACATTGTAGATCGGTGGGCCGAGTACTTCGAAGACTTCCTCAATCCCACCGGCACGTCTTCCAATGTGGAAGCGGAGTTTGGGGACTTTGGGTTGGGCTCTCCAATCTCTGGAGCCGAGGTCACTGAGGTGGTCAAAAAGCTCCTCAGTGGCAAGGCTCTGGGGATGGATGAGATCCGCCCAGATTTCCTTAAGGCTCTGGATGTTGTGGGGCTGTGTTGGTTGACGCGGCTCTGCAATATCGCGTGGACATCGGGGGTAGTTCCACTGGATTGGCAGACCGGGGTGGTGGTCCCCCTATTTAAAAAGACCGCAGGGTGTGTTCCAACCACAGGGGGATCACACTCCTGAGCCTTCCTGGTAAGGTCTATTCAGGGGTTCTGGAGAGGAGGGTTCATCGGATTGTCGAACCTCGGATCCAGGAGAAGCAATGTGGTTTTTGTCCTGGCTGTGGAAGACTGGACTAGCTCTATACCCTTATGGGGCTCCTGGAGGGTGTGTGGGAGTTCGCCCAACCAATCTACATGTGTTTTGTGGATTTGGAGAAGGCGTTCGACCGCGTCCCTCAGGAGGCCCTGTGGGGGGTACTCTGGGAGTATGGAGTACCAGGCTCCTTGATACGATCTGTTAGGTCCCTGTATGACCAGTGTCAGAGCTTGGTCAGCATTGCCGGCAGTAAGTCGGACTCGTAAACTTGTGTTTACATTTTTGTGTGTAACTTCAGCTCCTACACATACAAATCATTAAATACAAACACACAAATCAACTGGTACACACGGACAAAACTACATTACACACAGATCAGTTTACAAGTACAAAAACCCTTTTGAGACTCTTTTCACACCTGACTGATTTGTGCGTAGATTGTGCATTTGAATGTTGGGTGAAAGCTGGGAAATCTGAATTTTCTTTGGAGTTAGTCTAAACTTGTGTTGAAGGGGCAAACATGTTTTTCTGTGGAAAAATAGAATATCTCATGAACCTGTAGTTAGAAAATATTAACCTAAATTTACTTTTTAATAATCTAAATAGTTTATTTAGACATAAATGTGTTTATGAGCTCTGAAAACGTAGTCAAATGATTGTAAGAAATGACCACTAGATGGCAGAGTGGTTCTCTGACTGGGAAAAGCAGGCTTCAACCGGCAGAAAGCAGGAGAAGATGGCGCGGCGCCCTGGTGATCTTTCCTCTGAAGTAAGTAAAAGTTAAACCTGCACGCTTTGCAGTCCGGTTATGAGACAGGCAGCTATTATTGTAGACCATTTCAGACGTTTTATAGGTCTGGCAGCTTGACACTGACTGTCCTCATTTCTGTGTTAGCAGGCGCTAACGTCTGTAAGCTAAGCTACTTTAGCCATTTCAAGCTGTTGAGAACATACGGTAGACATGAATAGAGAATAGTGTTTCTGTCTTTCAGCAAATTCACACCAACTTCACTTTGACATGTATGTTAATAGAGTTGTGTAATGAAGTTGCTAAATGATTTAAAACAGTTTTTAATAGGTGGGTTTTAAAGAGGCCGTAAGCTAACCTAACAAAAACACAATGCTAAGCAGCTTTTATGCCCTTGATGTAATCTGAACAAAGTCAAATGTAAGTCTGGCGGTGCAACTAAATCATTCTATTGGTTTTACAGAGCACAAACACTATTCTCTATTCATGTCTCATTGTGTTAACCGGCTAACTGCAGCTAGTTAGCAGCTGGTCTTTGTGTGTTTAAACGGGCCTATTCAGCTTCTTCACTTCATCAGCGCAGTTTTAAATTTGTTTAGAGTTTTGTAAATTCTTTGGAGATTTCTGAGTTTAAAGTGAATTCTATTGAGACACAATAATGTTCATGATGTGTGTAAAGAGGAGTTACTAAACTATCTGAACTAGGGCAGCTGTTTTTATTCTGAGACTGCCATGTGAGTTTTAGATCAGACAGCAGCATCATTTGTGATATCATTAGTAAAGTAAATGTGATCATGAACATGAGTAATTATTTCATATTTTTCAGGTTTGCCCCTTCCAACACAAGTTTAGACTAACTAAGATTAGTCTAAGTTTAGACTAACTAAAGAAAATTCAGATTTCCCAGCTTTCACCCAGCATTCAAATGCACCATTTACGCACAAATCAGTCAGGCGTGAAAAGAGTCTCAAAAGGGTTTTTGTACTTGTAAACTGATCTGTGTGTAATGTAGTTTTGTCCGTGTGTACCAGTTGATTTGTGTGTTTGTATTTAATGATTTGTATGTGTAGGAACTGAAGTTACACACAAAAATGTAAACACAAGTTACAAATCAAGAGTTACACATGCATAGATCTACACACACATAGATATAGATGCGCACACACAAGTCTTTAGTTACGCACACACAAATCTAGGTACTCACACACAAATCTAGATACACACACACAAATCTAGATACGCACACACAAATCTAGATAAACACATACAACTCTAGATACGCACACACAAATCTATTGAGACTTTTTTCTCCCCATACATATACTCTCAGTTTGGTCTAAATGTCTCCACTCCTCCAGCAGCTATCACAGAGACATCACAAGTCAAGGATACTGACGCAAAGAACTTTACTATCTCTTTCTTGAATAAAGTTAATCTTTTCCTGCCTCGTGAAAGACTTTATAAGTATAACATAAACGCATAATCATACTTTTTGAATGACAAGATGTGAAATCTAATGCCATATAATAATAATGAATGATGGAGTTGAAATGAATATTTGTTCCTGTAGGGAAGTGTTGCATATCTTTAATTACACAAATTAGGATTCATTGAAGTAATGCTAATCGGTCATTAGATAAACATTCACACAATAATAGTATTGTGTTTGAACATTTAATTTGCACTCACATTAAGGTTTAATAAGATTTACACTACATTAAGCATGTCATTGTCATGATTCCACCCTGTTCTGCCAATACCTGTCATGTTTTTTTCTGCCTGCCCTCTGTCTGCTAATCAGATCTCATCCAGTTCACCTGAGGGCTGCCTGATTGACTCCAGCCCCACCTGTGCGCTTCCCCATTTAAGCGCAGCTCAGTCCCTGTTTCCCTGCCAGATTATCGACAGCCTTGTGCCAGTAGAGACTCCAGCGTTATTTTCAACCACGTTATTTTATTTTTGACCATGTTTCTGTCCACGGATTCTGCCTACCTTGCCCTTCACGGATTCTCACGCTCATCTGTCATCTGGATTCCCGACTTTGGCTCTGCACTCTGACTACCGATCTCTGTTTGCCCCTCCTGATTATTTCTGACTTCTGACTGCCGTTTATGACCTTGTCTGTCCTTCACACTGAAATTGGATTTTGAATTCATGAACTTCTGCTTTGGTGGTGGTAACTAATTGTCTGTGTCATTTGAGGAGAGGAGATGGATCCACAGATGGAAGAGGAGCTCCTAAAGCCAGCACTGCCACAGCCCCACCCTCTCTCCCTGTCTCTGCAGCGATGGGTTCCCCTTTTCCCCGCCTCCCCGACAGCATAATCGCTGCAGTTCTTTTATCCTTCCACATATTAATAAAGACCCTTCAATGTTTATTCCTGTGTTTTGGCTGAATTTCTGGGTCCTCAGGGTTTTCATTACAGAAATGTAGTATTAAAAACTATTTTCTTGACTCTGTCTGAATTATTCTGAAGTGTGTGGGTTACTTAAAAGAACCTAGAGTAATGTTAAATTAACAGTCAAAGATTAATAGTTCATATTTATTATTTAGTATTACATCTCCTTGATCCTTTTATAAGTATGTGGCTATAGCCCCACGCTACACAGATGATGTGGTCCTGTTGGCTTCATCAGAACGTGATCTCTGGCTTTTGCTGAAGCAGTTCACAGCCGAGTGTGAAGCACCTCAAATTCTGAGACCATGGTCTTGAATTGGAAAAGGGTAGAATGCCTTCTCCAGGTCAGGGACGAGGTCCTGCCTCAAGTGGAGGAGTTTAAGTATCTTGGGGTCTTGTTCACGAGTGAGGAAAAGATGGGAGCATGAGGTTGATAGGCGGATTGGTGCGTTGTACCGGTCTGTCGTAGTGTAGAGAGCTGAGCCGGAAGGCAAAGCTCTCGATTTATCTGTCGATTTACGTTCCTACCCTCACCTATGGTCGAGCTTTGGGTAGTGACCGAAAGAACGAGATCGTGGAAACAAGCGGCCGAAATAAATTTTCTCTGCAGGGTGTCTGGGTGTCCCTTAGAGATAGGGTGAGAAGCTTGGTCATCCGGGAGGGACTCGAGTAGACCCGCTGCTCCTCCACATCGAGAGGAGCCAGTTGAGGTGGCTCGGGCATCTGATTAGGATGCCTCCTGGACGCCTCCCTGGTGAGGTTTTCTGGGCACGTCCAACCGGGAGGAGACCCAAAGGAAGACCCAGGACACGCTGGAGGGATTATATCTCTCAGCTGGCCAGGGAACGCCTTGGGATTCCCCCGGAGGAGCTGGCCCAGGTAGCTGGGGAATGGGAAGTCTGGGCCTCCCTCCTTAGGCTGCTTCCACCGCAACCCGACTCTGGATAAGTGGTAGAGAATTGATGGATGGATGGATGATAAATGAGCCGCACTTGTATAGCGCTTTTCAGAGTCAGAGGACTCCAAAGCGCTTTACACCACAGTGTATCATTCATCCATTCACACACACATTCACACGCTGGTGATCAGTGGCGGCTGGTGAATTTGTTTCTGGGTGGGGCACATTTTTTTATTTTTATTTTTTTATGTTAGTTCTTGTGAATGGTTTTTATCTTGAGAGGCGCTATATAAACGATCGTTATTTTCTTTATTTGCAGGTCAGTTTTTCAGATGCGCTAACCACATATCACCACTAGGGAACGCCAAATTACCATTCTTATGCGTCACACAACTTGAAATCGACGGACTTTGTTGCTAAGTTAGCAACAAAGTTGTTCCAAAAACATGCTTCATATTCACCAATATATGCAAACCTCACACACACTAAACAGGAAGAGGCTCTTTTAAACGATAGAATCCACGTTTTCTACCTCAACACCACCCAATGACTGCTAAATGAAAAGCAAAACAAAGCTATTTTCATGAAGTCAAAAGCTAAATTCTGTCTTACCTTGCTGGTCAAAGTAATCTATCTTATAGTAAAAACTCTGTTTGGTTCGTAGAATCCAATGATAAAAAGATGAAACTACTAGTTTTCTCCATAGTCAACGTTAGCAGCAGCCCCACAACAACAAAGGACGGTGAACTAGCCTGTGGAGAAATTTCCGGTTCTGTCTGGGCTGGGTGAGCTGACCAATCAGCATCCTCCTCCTGATCTGAGCAGACTCCCCCGTTTGCTTGCGATCGCAACCATATGCGCCCAACAGCTCTCCTATTCCTTGTCGTTGGGGATCCAGCGCGCATGCGCCAGTTAGCCCGTTTTAAGTCAATGGTAAAGATTGCTGCGACCGCGAGAGGACACGTGACAGGAAGTACGTCGACGTTTCGGCCGTGTTAAAAGTATTAACTTTATTAAACTACAATTAAATGCAGATTACACACAGCACTTACAGCCCATAAGGTGTATAGATCATTTAGTTTAAATTTGATGTTTTTTTAAATACATTTTGTGATTCCGCTCTTCTTCTTCCTCTTCCTGTGAGGCTGGTGGGGCGGCGCCCTAGCGCCCCCTATGGACGAGCCGCCACTGCTGGTGATGATGAGCTACAATGCAGCCACAGCTGCTCTGGGGCACACTGATAGAGGCGAGGCTGCCGAACACTTACGCCACTGGTCCCTCTGACCACCACTAGCAGGCAACATGGGTTAAATGTCTTGCCCAAGGACACAATGACAACAACAGACTGAGAGGGATGCGAACTTGCGACCTTCCAATTGCAAGGCACCCACTTAACCCCTCTGCCACCATCGCCCTAATGGATGGATAAAGTCAAAGTTAACAGTAGGTTAGCTTTAGCACTAGAGTTTACACTTCAGCACACTCATTACTAGTTGGATGGAACGGATTTCCCAGCATGCCATGCTCATTCTTAAACTTAGCTAAATAAATAAATTACAGTTTTAGTTACATTCACAGTTAAAGTATTATTAAGTAAACTAAATATACATGTATTGAAGAAAAGCTGTGTATAGCTTTTAAATTGGCAGTGAGCAAGAAACGTATGGCTCCCTCCTACATCTCCAAGCTGCTGACTCCCCATGTTCCAACCAGAACCTTGCGTTCTAGTTCCCAGGCCCTGTTAACCGTTCCAAGATCATCTTAAGACCTGTGGTGACAGGGCCTTCTTGAAGTCAGACCGATATTATGAAATAGTCTGCCCTTATATATAATGACTGCTCACATTCTTGAGCATTTAAAATCTTTGAAGACACATCTTTTAATATGGCTTTTAATGCAAGTTGAGGGCATTTGAGTTTTTCTTTTAGATAGTTTTTAGCTTATTTGTTCTTTCTATTTTTCTGTGTCTCTTGTTTTTATCTATCCATCCATTTTCCTCCGCTCCCCTCACTCGTGAACAAGACCCCTGAGATACTTAAACTCCTCCACTTGAGGCAGGACCTCATTCCTGACCTGGAGAAGGCATTCTACCCTTTTCTGACTCAAGACCATGGTCTTGGAATTAGAGGAGCTGATTCTCATCCCAGCTGTTTCACCCTTGGCTGCAAACCACTCCAGTGAAAGCTGGAGATCCCGGTCTGATGAAGCCAACAGGACCACATCATCTGCAAAAAGCAGAGACCCGATCCTTAGGCCACCAAAACAGATCCCCTCAACACCTTGGCTGCACCTAGAAATCCCGTCCATAAAAGTTATGAACAAAGGGCAGCCTTGGTGGAGTCCAACTCTCAACAGAAATGAGCCCAACTTACTGCTGGCAATGCGGACCAAGCTCTGACACTGGTCATACCGGGACCTAATAGCCTGCGGTTGTTGTGGTGATCACTTTAGACTGGAGGATTACAATCCCAGCAATGTGATGGAGATCCTCAGATGAGAGGCTTTTAAAAATAGCCAGCAGGCTTCTGGCCACATTAGCGTCGCATCAGTACCAGCTCAAGAAGGTCCGCTCTCAGCGCTGGCTTCCAGAGACCCGTGGCAGGGTTTAAAAAACTGTGGACTTCTGTAGCCCAGATCAGCTTGGAACCACCAGGTCAGAACCACTGCCCTGACCTCCAGAAGACGATGGGTGGTTTTTAAAAAATACCAGTGGGCCAGTCAAGCTGGTTTCTGGGTCAGAACCAGATCAGAACCGCCTGGCCCAACCTCCAGAACAGGATGACAGGCTTCTCTCTCCCTCTCACTAAAGTGCTAAACTACGTTACATGAACAGATATTAACGAGTATGAGACCGCTGACAAACTCTCATTAGTTTATTATTGTCAAGTATTAATGTTATATTAACTGACCGATACTATTTTAATTGTCTGCTACATGATAGTAATCTGTACAATATTGTGATGTTAGCACACGAATTTAAGCTAACATCGTTAACTCACCAAGACACCTGCTGCTCCCCCGCTGCTTCTCCTCACATCACAGCTCAATCTCTCTGCTTTGGCCGATCGTTTCTCCCTCTGGCTTGTCTCTGCTCTCTGAGACGTGCACCAGACTCATAACTTTATGGTTTTGGTCTATCATAAGTATAATTATAAACATTTATATTTTCGGATTCTAATGACCTCTGTCAGAGCCGCATTAGAATCCATATTTTTCTCTGGATTAAGCTAACAGGACTCCCTTTGCTGTTGGTTTGGCAGAAAAAAACATTTTTCTCACAAAAATGACTCTAAAAGCCTAAATCATTTATGTATGTGTAAATTTTTATTTAGAATAAGTTCCTATTATGTTTCTCTAAACACTGGCTCATGGGAGTCTCTAACTTGCAATTTGCCCTTTAAATGGTCTCTCAGTCTAGTTCTGTAGGCTACACCATCATGAGGAACACTGCTGACATGACAGTCGTCCAAAAGACGACCATTGACACCTTGCACAAGGAGGGTAAGACAAAAGGTCATTGCTAAAGAGGCTGGCTGTTCACAGCTCTGTGTCCAAGCCAGTGTTAACTTGGTGTGCACACAAAAACGCGCGCACACACACACACACACACGCCACAAAGGTTTAGAACCTCCAGATACCTAAAGTGTTTTATGACTGCAGGGGAAATCTGGAGGAACACCAGGAGATCACTGACCTAGTGGTACAAGTATCCGCCCTGACACCGGGAGTTCATTGGAACTAAAAGTTCCACATATAAAGCTCTTAATAAACAAGCTCCATCATACATCAGTGATCTGATTGTTCCATATGTTCCTAACAGAGCACTTCGCTCTCAGACTGCAGGTTTACTGGTGGTTCCTAGAATATCTAAAAGTAGGATGGGAGGCAGATCTTTTAGCTATCGGGCTCCTCTACTGTGGAACCAGCTCCCAGCTTTAGTCCGTGAGGCAGACACCTTGTCTACTTTTAAGACTAGGCTCAAAACTTTTCTATTTGATAGGGCTTATGGTTAAATTCTGATGTTAGCCCAGGTTTAGACGAGTGGGGAGCAGAGGGAGGTGGAGTGTACAG
>SSNS01001088.1:0-27243 GCA_006937985.1 Aphyosemion australe
CGTTGAAGCTTTTTTCTTTGTAAAAGTTTTAAATTATTATCTTACTTGTAGCTTCTTGAATGGCTTCAGCTCAGAGAAACATTCACAACTGATTTTTTACTGCCTTTCTTAAACAGCTTTAAAGGCATCCTATGCATCGTTTTCATATTTTTAAATCCTTTTCTTGAGCAAGTATGTACTAAAATGACCCTTTGCAGGGTTAACCTAGTGGTTAGCCCTCTGTGACCAGAATACCACACTTGCAACTTCAGAGTGGTGGTCTGCCACCTGTTGGACTTAGCAAAGAGGAGCTAACATGCCTAGTGCTGCATGTTTTAGATCATGAACACAGCTGATTTGTTTGATTTAGTGATGACCCGCTCCTGTAGACACTAATGAAGGCTGAGGAGACATTTCAGCAGTTAGATTAAGGTGTTAAAAAGACAAACGCACAGTGAGGAGCTAAGTTTTGTGTTTGCTTTCACCAATGGACACTAGGGGTGCTAAAAGCAAGCCAAAACTGCCAAGTGTGCCTTTAATTACAAAAAAGTAAAACGATACATGCAAATTTTATGTTAAGAAAATTGAAATAATTTTTACACTTCACTGTTTTTCCCAGCAGAGAGATTTTTAAAACCTGTAGACTTGACCCATAGATAACCAGGAAGTGATTCATTTTGCTGCTGGTGGTGATATTTAATGTTTCTACAAGTGCTTCATAATTAAATTTGTTCAGTATGATAAAGGTTAAAAAAGCTGCTCCTGTCCTGGCTACACTAGCAGTTAATTTTTCAGTCCCGTCAGACATAAAAGCAATTTCCATGAACAGAGACCCTACACCAGGGGTCTCCAAGCTTTTGGAGACCGTCCGCTACTTTAACACAATGAAAGTGCAGAAGAGCTAGTGCCATACAATTTATTCACATTGCTACTTTCCATGTGTGAATATGCTTACTATGTTAAAAATGCTATGCTTTTATTAACATGCACTGTATTCACAAGTTGCTTTCTCTAATTCAATACATTAATATTGTAAAAAAAAAAAAAAAAAGGACAAGGAAAATAGTGACATTCCTGTTTTGAAACTCAAACTAAACCTTTTTTGTTTTTTAACTAATCAGATACTTTCAGATAATGAAATACAAATCTACTCTGTGTGAACGATGACATTTTTTTTTTTAATTGATCAACAACATAACGTTTTGAGCACACGGGAACAGCTAACCTGTTCCTCTTCAGTCCCTGACCCCGTGCCCTGCCTGGAGCCTAAGCTGCAATGTCAGTTTTTCATTGTGTTAAACAATTTTGTCATAAATGAACAAATACTTCCAAAATCTATAGAATGACATTTACAGAACATTTAATGTTCCTCTGCATTTGCTGTTTGTGATGGTGGTGACTCACTTTCACTTGTTGGAATAGATGGGCTACATGTGTCTCTCCTCCTTTTTGTGGCTCTCTGGTCAGAAAGGTGGAGGTGAGAAGATTTTCTCTTTTCTGGCATCTACAAAGAGAACAGTATTCAAACCTATTTATGATTAACGTCTTTATGAAAGAATTCTCAAGTAAACTAAAGCTCAATTTCACGTAAAACATTTGCATAAACACAATGGCCATTTCGCAATATGTGTACTTGTCTGTACTTTTGTAGTCACGTCCTTGTGAAACGTCTTCATTGCTGGTCCAAGTACTGTTCCAAACCTAAGAATGCTTTCATGCAAGTATGCTCCAAGTTCCCGGATGTGTTCTTGCCCCGCCCATTAAATCGAGGATGCATTTCATGCATCCTTGGCCCAATCCCAATACTCGCACTTGCATCCTTGCGCCCTTTGATTGCATGTTCCCGGTCAGGGGTGCGAGTGTTGCATCTTGTTGCATTTATCACACTGTTGAATTTACTTTCTATCTGTTGGCTCTCAAGCATTGAGGTTAGCGGAGTACATAGGCTATGTGTGCCTTACCTGGGTATGAAATATAATAAAACTGCCCTATTTTACCCAGCTGTGTGCAGCAGGTCTGTTTCTCTTCTAGAATAATGAAAACTGGTGAAAAATAGGTCTAAATCATAATCAGCATTGAATTAAATTTCGATTAAATGATACACATTTAAACAGATGATGAGAGATGTGTTCTAACTTGCAAACAGCCTTAACATATGAAAGTGAAAACATGAGATAACCCCAATGTTTGAGAGCCAACAGATACAAAGTAAATCCAACAGTGTGATAAATGCAACAAGATTCATTACAAGTTCACATTTGACGTTTATCAGATTATTTTATAAAAGAAACTAAAACGGGTATGTTGCAAAGCAGAACAGGATTGCTATTATAGAGCTAAGTTCACATGTTCTTAAAAATCTCCTCAAGATCTGCCTGCATAAAAACCCTGCAGCGAGGGAAGACGGTTTGCTGTTGAATGAAATAGCCCATCGTAGGAGAGCCCTTCCAGCCAATCAAAGATGAGACCTTCCTTGACCATCCTACGATTCCAAATCACGCGTCCCGGTCGCGTGATTTGGAATCGCAGGATAGCCAAGGAAGGTTCCGCCGTTCTCGTCTTTGATTTGCGCTCATTGTGACACCAGAGCATGGTGTGTGTGTGTGTGTGTGGGGGGGGGTCTAATTACTGACGTGTTTTTGTTATTAATCACTCATTTGTTGCAGATACACAAACAGCATCATTCTACACCTGTTATTGTTATTAATAAATACAGGAATTGCAGACCAAAATATTTTTTCATGCTCCCCCTCCAGCTCTGTGCTCCTGTGTTGCACACACTGCATACCCACTTTTTTCGCCACTGTAACCCACTAATAAAATAAAAGCAGCGTTGCCCTAAACAGCTCTGTGGTGATGAAAAAAATAAACTTTTTTCTTCATTTAACAGTGGGAAATGCTGGTATTTGATAGTTTTTGATCAAAAGTGGACCAAATATTGTACAAATAATATGTATTCATTGTTATTTTGTTATTTAAGGGACAAACTAACTTCTATCTTCGTTTTTTTAGCCGTAGCAACAGCGCTTGTTGCCATGAGCAACGGAGTACGTTTCTTCAGCGTCCTTGGCCTATTGAGAAACGGCCAATATTACCAGAATCAGAAGGGTTTTATTGCCATATGTGCGAGAAATCACAACATTAGGAAATTGTTGCGGTACTTGGTGCAAAAAGAAAGATAAAAAATAAGAGATAAGCAAATATACACTTTCTATTGTTATACTAACTTAAATCAACGAATACCCGGTAGCTTTTTCCTTACCTTCTCATCTTTTTTCGACATTTTTTTCTTTTTGTAGATGACCGTAAAACTTCAAAAAAGTACGCCTTGAAAACAGTTTCCAAAACATCTGGTGACGTCTTTCGAACTTCCGGGAGGCTGTTATTTATTTATTTGTTTTTTAATCAAACTTTATTAGTAGAACTTTGTATATTACATAACATCATAACAGAACACAAAATACAAACAAAGGAGCCAAAATAAGAGAACAGTATTTGAAAAATAAGATTACAGAGCACAAACTAAAACACAAAAGAGGTAGTGCATTACCAGTTATTCAAGTCAAACTTTTCAAATAGGTTCCAAGTTTTTATAGCTTTTAAATTCTCTGAGTTTCTAATAGAATCAGCATACTTTTTAATTTCACAGATGAGAACAGGTAAAAAAGGATTAACATGGGTATATTTGCATTTATGAATATAATATTTAGCTAAAATAAAAAATTAGGGTCAGAATGTAGACTCCATTATTTTCTTAAATCAACAAAACGAATAGCTTTTTCCTTACCTTCTCATTTTTTTTCGACATTTTTTTCTTTTTGTAGATGACCGTAAAACTTCAAAAAAGTACGCCTTGAAAACAGTTTCCAAAACATCTGGTGACGTCTTTCGAACTTCCGGGAGACTGTTTTTTTGTTTGTTTGTTTTTTTAATCAAACTTTATTAGTAGAACTTGGTATATTACATAACATCATAACAGAACACAAAATACAAACAAAGAGGAAGAACCTTTTTTTGCAGAAAATCTAATACATCAGACCAAAATCTTGCCATATTTGTACAGGTCCAAAATAGGTGTGAAATAGTTTCAGGATGATTGTTGCAGAAAGAACAGCAGGTGTCGATATCCTTTTTAAAACTTTGGGAGATAAAAAAATTTACAGGGTAATATTTATGTAATATCTTAAAAAAAACTTCTCTAACTTTATTAATTAAAATATATCTGTGGGGTGAAAGCCAAACTTTATTCCATGGAATATTATCAACAATAGAGTTCCAATGTGAGACAACATAGGGGGAAGAGATGGAGAGCTGTTGAAAAAGCCTCCTGATAGATTTGTTGCGTGATTGATTAGGAGAAAAGCATATTTTACCAATATATGTATGAAAGGGCTCGGTATAAGTCGCCAAACCGTCAAAGAAAGAGAGTCCTGCAAACAACATTTTGATTCCAGAAGGTATTGCATTCATTACTATGAAGAACCCCCTAGGGGATACAGGTACAGGATACTTTTCTATACATTCAGAGTAGGTGTAAAATTGACCATCAGGTTTTATTAGCTGATCAACGAGAATAATATTATTACCAAACCAGTTTTCAACAAACAAAGTCTTTTTGTTATGAGTGATATACCTGTTATTCCAAATATAGCAAGTATGCGGTGAGAAATTGTGCTTAAAAATGAGGGACCAGGCAAGTAACATCAGCTTGTGAAAGTTTGAGAGCTTTATGGGGATTTTGGGAATGTCATAATTACAAATCAAAAGAAATTTAAGACCACCTAGTTTGGAGAAAATGTAAGAGGGGATAATGTTCCATATAGAAGATGGATTAAGTAAAACACTTTTTAGCCAGTTTATTTTCAAAGTGTTATTGAGGGTTGAGAAGTCTATAAAATTTAAACCACCATGACTTGCAGAATTGATTAAATCAGCTCAAGTCCCTGATCAACACGTGGCTTTTTTCTCCTGGTCTACCAAAAAAAGAAAGAATCATGAACCACAGCTCCAGCACTTTAACCTGGTTGTAAGTAACAATGTCTAAGTTGGCTAAATTCATCTTATTAATTTTGATCTAATATTGCTGTTGATCATTGAGTTGAATATTAACCAATCATATGAGGTTTTATGCTGTTTGCCTCCCCTGCCAAAATGTTATGCAAAATAAATTTTACAAAACTAGATAAAGTCTTGTATTTCATTTTCAACATAATTCCCGGCCGGAGCTCGGCATTAATTCATCGCGTGGTCATGACACAACCCTCTTTTGCGCCAAAGCTTAATGTGCGTTTATAAGACCGGCTAAGCCGCAATATTATCGCAATATTACTACCAAGCGTGGCGGCACGAATGCCGCAAAATTCCCGCAACGTGATGTCGCCATGGCGTGTTCATAAGAAACACGTTGCGGTAATATTACGCTGATTTGCTGGCACGGTGTGTCTTATAAAAGAGGCTTGAGTAACCTTTGGTATGAAGAAACCTCCCCTCTCGTCATTATAAAAGTTCTGTTGAATCAGATGTGTACCCTCTCCTCCATGAGGAACTTGTCGATGTAATCACGAGGGTTGCTGGGGTCCAGATCCAACTTGTGCCTCTGAATCTCTTTTCTGATCGATGTCGTCAGAGACTTGGCGCTGCTGAAGATGCCGTTGTGAGGCCCGGGCAGGTGTTTCATCAGGGCAGGGAATGCATCATAAAGCTGTCAGGGGAGGAATAAAGAACTATGAAGTAGTGATGGATTTGAATGTTCCCGAGTTTGTTTTTGCAACTCACTAGAGCCCAGATGGATCCTTCCAGGTAGGCCATGTCTGTCAGATTCTTCAGCATGCTCTGGAAGTCGTGGTCGCTGTAGTCGAAGCGTTTCCCAAACACAATCTTGACAGATGATGTTGGACACAGCCTTGTTCAAGAGTGGCACGGCGTCAAAGGCCTCACCTGAGCACAGAACAGGAAGTCTAAGTCACCAAGCATTAGTGGAGAGTTCTTGGTTTTGTTCTACATTTTATTTTTTTCTGTCAACCTTCCTTCTTCTTCATTGCCTCCAGTAAATATCGACTCTCCTCCCAGACGTTCTCCTCCATGGAGCCCTTAGCCATGCCAAAGGAGCGTAATGTGGCCTTCCCATTACTGAAAAAAAGACCCGCTGACAAAAAATAGAAATAGATTACTTGGAGTCTGGTGGCAGGTTGGCTGCTTGATGCTAATTCTGAAGGATTCACCTGAGTTCCCTGAATAAATTCTGGTCACCATTGGGCTGTAAGGCCAATCCACAAAGTTTTCAGCCTGTGTCACTAAAGCCTCCTTCACCATTTTCCACCCAGACACAAACACCGTTTTGTGTCTTCCCAGACGGATGCAGAACACATTCCCATAAACATCAGCAAGCTGTGGATGCAGAAGCAGAGAATAAACATCCTATTGTTCAGCATGTGACCCTGCACTGATGCACATTCATGGGTGGAGCACGTTAAAAATGTTGATATTTAATAGATAAACCACTTTTTTATTTAGTCTTAAAGTGAGTTAAATAAAATGATGTTGGTTTTGAAAATTCTGTCTAGTGTGACTTTTTACAATTGTGTAAATCATAATTTTGAAATAGGACCAACTTACCTTGGTGAGGTAAATATGAGGCTGCTTAGACTCAATGCTGAAGATGTTTCCCAAAACAGGGAGACCTGGTGGTCCTGGAGGAAAGCGAGGTGGATCCTTTTCATTAAACAAACACACCAGCAAGAGAACGACAAAAATAAAAACCAGGATTCCCCTCAGATTAAACCACAGACTCAAGTCGAACAGCCACATTGTGACAGAGAGTTACAGAGACACATCAGGACTTCCCTCCATCATCCTCTCCTGGTCAGAAATGAGTCTGCTGACTCACAGCCTGGACAGATAAGGAAGTGTGTGACATTGACTCAGTTCTCATTTAATACAGCACAGACAGTGTTTAAAAACTAAATACCCATCAGTAATGAAGTAGGCGAACAGCCACTTCATACATTTTTATTTTACTCAGAATTAATTGAAGAGTCTTGTTGAAAATGTTCTGATTAATTGATAAAATTACTTTCTTTTAAATGTAACAAGGAGATCGACGAATGTCATTGAGACAAGGGCTGGTGCATTTTTTAATTCTTCAGGATGATCCATGAATGGTTTTCACACATAGGGTTCAGTGTCTTGCCCATTGACACTTCAACATATTGACTCTTTGTGTGTGATGTCACGCCGTTCATGACAAATGCCCGTGACTGCATGAGGAAGGAGATCTAAGGATGTTTGGGTTGAGTATGGTAATGGCTGAGGAGGGAACAACTATTTGAGTCTACTTGATCTGATTTTAATGGTGTCCATGATGTTGTGAGCCCTGATGAGGAGTGTGTGTGTGTGTGTGTGTTTAATTTAGTCTCTCCAGGCTTGTCCTGTTGGCTGCAGTGTAGCTACAGCACCGTAGCTACGTTGTTGTCATGACATTGTCCATCAATGAATATTCGGTATTCTTCCTGATAGGTTACCCAAACCTGGTCTTTCCTTGCAATCACGTTTTAGGAGGCCTCCGAGCCGGTATTCCTGGAGCCAAGTATTGAAGACTGACAGAATTGGATGATGGCATGCCTTATATGTCTTATATTTTTACCGGGTCCCTTTGATAAACGACCCACTGGGACGATGCCCGGAATGCCAGATGGCCAGTCCACCCCTAGTGAGAAGTGAGTCCAAAGTTACAGTCGACCTTCACTAAAAGTTCGGACATGCACTTTCTGAACTATTGCTACTCAATCTGTCAAAGGCCCCATGTTGGGCACCATAAGGAAACAATGAAGCACACTTTTCAAGGAAGCTATACACTGGTTTATCGTGCACCTGCAATACAAATCCCATCACAAAGCTCTGCTCTTGTTATGTTAAAGTTGTTCAGTTCCTCTTTTCTATTTTAGAGATAGCAGGACACCATCAAAGTAATTTATTGATCCGACATAGCACTGCGACCCCTTGACCCCGCCAAGGCAGGCTTTGGACAAGCAGAGGCTTCTCTTTCGAGATGGAATGATCACCAGTCTCCTAATTAAAATGGGCCAATCATTCTCCCATAGCTCACCTTGCTTCAGGCGTTGAATCAGGGGGAGTGTTGGCCTTGGGAGATCTTTCTGCACTGCCCACTGGTGGTAACTGTTCTGATCTACTCCTGCAATCCTAGAGGTATTGGAGATTCTGACAACAGAACAATCCCTGTAAACAGGGCTGGTTACACCAATATGCATCCTAGGCTCTGTTAGATACAGCTGGGGCCCACGGGCTCCTAAAAGCAAAAGTTTGTAGTTATCCTAAATTGAAGCCTCTCTTATGAGAAAGGGGCTTGATTGCTTTAATTCCCTAAGATATCAAACCTTTGCTAAAAATAACTCTCAGGAGACGATGTTCTTTTTTGGTAGCCTTTAGGGCAACCCTTTATTTAACACACAGAGATCTTAAAGCGGTAATAAAATCCTTAAAGCAATTAAGTAATAAATAATGAACAATAATTCATATGTTTTTGGTTTTGATTTTTATTTATTTTTAAAAAAAGCAGTTTTAAGCACTAAAATAAAGCATTAAAAATAAGATAAAATGAGTATAATTCTGATTTAAAGTAGTCTACTAAGCATTTTTTCCTATTGTGTGAGAACAGTCTGACTAATAACAAGTTCAGCTGTCTGCACAGCGTATTTCTTTTTCTTATCTCAGAGGACAGCTAAGCTTTTGCCTCTCATAAAGGCCTGCTTGATCAATGCCCTCCTAAATTTGAGGCATGTCGGTAAGGATGAGGAAAATTGCTATTTTTTGTCTCCAAAGAGTTGTATATGATTGAGTTCTCTCACAGGTATCTTACTCCCCCCCTTTCGCTAGGCAGAAGCACGGATGCTCTGTCCATTTGGCTCTTCTGGCGCTGGCTCAACAGCAGCCCTATCTCATAGGAGGCCCTGAGTGAAGGTTCTCTGCTCTTTTTATACTATTGCAGACAGGATATCATGCAGCTGCACCTATGCTTCAAAGACATGAATGATGTAAGCGCAAAACCACAACGCCACTTTCTGCATCACAGAAGTAGAAAACAGCTTCATGATTCATGTATCAGAGACATGAGTGACACTGGGTGAAGAGACACACAAAAGGTCAGAAATGAGTGTGAGTAGCAGGGGTGGACTGGGATGAAAAATCAGCCTTGGCATTTCTCTGTCCTGCCAACGGACGGGACCGGCACATTTGATAAACGGCCCACTGGGATGATGCCCGGTATGCCAGATAGCCAATCCACCCCTGGTGAGAAGTGAGTCCAAAGTTCCATGTTGCTTTCTTCCTTTCTTGTGGTCGCCTCTCCACCTGAAAGGGTTGAGGTGCAAGCAGGTCTTTCCACAAATATCACATAGTAATAATAAAAAAGGAAAGGATTAACATAATCAGTTTAACATTAACTTTTTCTTTACAGGTGGGATTAATAGAACAAAAAGATAAAATAGAAGCTGAAAAGTTATAATGTCTACAAAAACATCTGGTTTATTCTTCCACCGAGGTTACTACGTTTTGGTGAGAGAGCTCAGCGAACTGTAGCAGAAACTTTGAAGGGAGCAGGAACACGCGTAACTCCAGTAATTCCTTCTGTGCTCAGCTCGACTCCTTCAGGAACAGAGAAAGAGAACTTCTGCAGCAAACCGATCAAAAACAGAAACAGCTCCATCTTGGCAAGGCCTTCTCCAAGACACACACGTTTCCCTGCAGAGCACACACACGCACACACACGCACACACACGCACACACACACACACACGCACACACACACACACACGCACGCACGCACGCACGCATGCACACACACACACACACACACACACAAAGAGGCATAAAGGTTAAAAAGAATCTAACGAGATTTGTCTTGTGAGTAGTTACTCCACCAGCCAAAAGTGAAGCCAATATAGAAGTGACAAAAATTGCAGTTCCCCCTGCCCAAAACTCACACACCTTTTATGATCACACACTGACTGCAAGGAAACAGATCCCAGGTGAGGATGGTTTCCTTTAGCAGCCATTCAAACCCAAGTTGTGTGCATGTTTCAGGCATTTTATTTTGTTAATGCAATTTGAAATGAGTTCACATATTTTTTTCACAATAAATTGCTTAACATCACTGACCATGAGTGAAATTGTTTTGTGTGTTTTCATTCATATTCTTTGAGAAATGGCCCAAAACTAACAAAAATTCACCAGGGTGTGTAAACGTATTGGCACAACTGTATAGAATAGAATAGACTTTATTGATGGGGAAATTCACTTGTCACAGCAGCACCATCACTTAAAAGGTCATTAGAAGAAGTATACAGTCAATAGGGTGTTTTTAATAAAATGTTATTGTTTGAATTTCTTGATAAACTTAAAATCGTCAGTAACTTGTTCTACACTTATAGCAAAACAGAAATTTTAAATTTGAACTGTAGTTGGTTCATGCTCAGATCAAAGCTGCACTGACTGTTGGTGTCCATAGGAAACACGTCCATTTATAGAAATAATTTAGCATTCGGCGTTCAAGTGACCCCTCCATCCATCCATCCGTCCGTCCATCCGTCCATCCGTCCATCCCTCCCTCTCCCCAGCCACTTGGGCCAGCTCCTCTGGGGAAATCCCAAGGCGTTTCCTGGCCAGCTGAGAAACATAGTCCCTCCAGCATGTCCTGGGTCTTCCCTTGGGTCTCCTCCCAGTTGGACGTACCCAGAAAACCTCACCAGGGAGGCATCCAGGAGGCATCATAACCAGATGCCTGGGCCATCTTAACTGGCTCCTCTCAGTGTGGAGGAGCAGCAGATCTACTAGAACGTACTAGATCGACCGGTAAATGGAGAGCTTCATCTTTCCCTCATTCGTGAACAAGACATGAGATACTGAGATACTTAAACTCCTCCACTTGGGGCAGGACCTCGTTCCTGACCTGGAGAGGGCATTCTACCCTTTTTTGAATCAAGACCTCAGATGTAGGTGAGCTGATTCTCATCCCAGCTGCTTCACACTTGGCTGTGAACCGCTCCAGCGAAGGTTGGCGATCACGGTCTGATGAAACCAACAGGACCACATCATCTGCAAAAAGCAGAGACCTGATCCTTAGGCCACCAAAACGGATCCCCTCACCACCTTGGCTGCACCTAGAAATCCTGTTCATAAAAGTTATGAACAGGATTGTGACAAAGGACAGCTTTGACAGAGTCCAACTCTTGGGAACAAACCTGACTTTCTGCTGTGGACCAAGTAGGGTTGTAACAATATCCAAATCTCACGATAAGATATTGTCACAATATGAACCTCACAATACGACTGTCTNTAATTATTGTGATATTGTGTGGAGGCTCACGATATTGTGGCTATGCTCACAATAAAATGACTCACAACAAAAAATACTTTGACTGGCATCCTCCGTGCTGCGTTCACCGCTGTAGCCTCCATACTCCAGGTTTGTTTATTTTTGCTGTGTGGGCTGCACGCACTCCTATTGACAAACTGGCCGATGACACAGACGCAAAGAATCATGGTCTATGTAGTTTACTTTGCTATGGTCTGGTGGAGCAGACTGAAAAGTGTTATTTTTACCTCAAGACGTACTGTACGATATTGTGACAAGACCACGACTATATCGCGATATTGCCAATATTGTTACAGCCCTAGGACCAAGTTATCAGAAGCTAATGCAGGAAATAAGTGTAGAAGACAATTTTCACTTTTAGCCTGCATGAAAAACTCAAAGTGACTGATTATAATCAGAAATAATCATTAAAAATGTTTTTTCAGCGTTACACACCTTAAATATGGTTCTGTTTGGGGGTACAAGGAGTCCCAGAAATATCAGTGTGGAACATTGTGGGTTTTAAAAAAGTGGGATTTACCAGCAGAAAAAGGCAGGAAGGCATCAGGCTTCACAAACTTCCCACTGGCATCCAGGAAGTGACCAGGATTGAAGGTGTCTGGAGTCTTCCATTCAGATTTGTCAAACAGCACAGAGGTCAGGACGGGCAGAACAGCCGTACCCTAAAAAATAAAAATCCACAAGATGACATAAAAATAAAGAAACATCACTTTTTACTAACTGTTGACTGAGTAAATGTACCTTTGGTATGAAATAACCTCCCAGAGTTGTGTCCTTGGAGGCCATCCTGAGTCCATTAAGAGGAACTATGTTTCCAAACCTCTGGATTTCATGGATCACAGCATCAGTGTAGGGTAGGTTTGGTCTGTCAGCCATGGAAGGCAGGCGGGCCGATCCGATCACTGAGTCAATCTCTTCCTGGACTTTTTCTTTACAAAGAAAACAACAACATGAAGAAATTCAGCATCTGAAGGAGGATAGCATTATTCCCCCATGAAGGCCAAAGTTTGATTCACAGAATCCAACAAAAGTGTCACACTTTGGCCTGGTTTGTCACCCACCTTGGATCTCAGGGTGTTGGATGAGGAAAACCAGCGCCCACAGCAAAGTGGTGGATGTTGTTTCAGTTCCAGCCAGGAAAAGATCCAGAGAACACATCGCCAGATTGGTTTCAGTGAAGCCCAGATCAGAGTCTTTTTGCTTCTGCAAAATGAAAGACTTCTCGGTTAAAGGATGAAAGCTCGGCCGGGACTGATACATTTGAGCGTTAAACTTTAAACATTAAACACACATTTTCCATTTCAATGAGGAAAGTGTCAATGTAGTCACGAGGGTTGCTGGGGTCCAGGTCCTTCTTGTGCTTCTCTATCTCCTCACCCAGGAATTTTGAAACAACGGTGTAGTTACTGAAGATTTTGTTGTGAGGACCTGGCAGGTGGTCCATCATCTTAGGAAAGGCCTGATAAAGCTGTTCAGGATAAAAAAGGTGATTAAAAAAACTTAAAGTTGCTTATTAACAGTCAATGATAGATTGGTGACAGGTTGTATATTCATGAATCTCTTCTGACTTACTTGACCCCAAATGTTCCCCTCCAGCAATATTGCCTCAGACAAATATTTCAGCATGATCTGAAAGTTGTGGTCGCTGTAGTCAAATCTTTTCCCCATGACCAGCTGACAAATGATGTTGGACACAGCACTGTTGAAGAGACCTGCAGCGCTGAAAGGTTTACCTGAACAGAACAGCATTGGTTCAGATAAAAGGATAATTACACATTCCACTCACTAAGCTGTGAACCACCTTTCTCTCTCTCTATTTCCTCCTGCAGGTGTCGGATCTCCTCACAGATACTCTGCTCCAACATGCTTTTGCCCAGGCCAAAGTTACGTAAAGTAGACAGAGCAAAGCGTCGTTGTTTCTTCCACATTTCACCGTTGCTCATGAACAGACCAGCTAGATATGAGCATGCAGAAATTACAATGTTAATTAATGACAAACATATTTGGGCAGAATGTGGCATAAACAGAGAGATTACAGACCTCCAGGTTCAGTGTAAAACCTGTCAGCTATTGCGTTGTACGGTCGATCCACAAAGTTCTCAGCTTGTGTCACAATGGCGTCCTTCACCATCTTATATCCACTCAAAATAACAAGCGTTTCCTTGCCTAAGCGAACAGTGAAGACATTCCCATAGATCTCAGCCAACTGGAGAGAAAACAACATGTGGAAAAAAGCAATATGCTGGTGAAGGTTCTATGTCTTTGGTCTAAACAAAAGCAGTCCATGTGCCTTCATTCAGACTAGGATGTTAAAAAATACTTATGAAAAACAACAAATTATGATGAATGATGACAAGAATCCTAAATAACTCAACAAAAACTGCAGCAAGACAGAAAATACATACATATTCAAACGTGTTAGCACAATGTGTTACAATGTTTTAATAGTGTAATTTCTACAGTGTAGCCACAAGATGTCACCAGCGGCTTTACGTTTATGCACATGATGGTAGATTAAAATCTCCATGTGGCATTATTAGTTTGTTTCAAGGCCTTTGCTTCATTTTAAAACAGAATTCACACTAATTTAAAGAAATACACAACTTTACCACCCATGCACGCACGCATGCATGCATGCATGCACACAAACACAAACACATGGACACACACACACGCATTCACACAAACACATGCACACACACACATGCATGCCCGCACACGCACACACACACACACACACACACACACACACACGCTACATAATACTTATACTAACAATAAGTTTTTACAGACAACATGACTTGTCTTTGATACTAATCAGTACCTTGGTGAAATAATTCTGTGGCTGTTTGCTGTCCAAACTCAAGATGTTGCCTATGAAGGGAAGAGTCCTTGGTCCTGGAGGAAAGTTTGCTGGTTTCCTATTCTTAAGGTAGTCTGCTATTACAAGGAACAAAAAAATAAACAAGAAAAGTCCCCTCAGGTCAAAGCTCAGCAAAAAATGATAAAACCACATGGTTAAAACAGGCTGCAGCAGAAAAAACACTGGTGCCAATCAGACTTGTCCTCCTGGTGATCTTATAAAAGCTATATTTACACTCCAATAAACTTTTTGCCAGAGCAGGTTGCACAGAAACACAATATGTCGGAAACTGTGAAAAAATGTTATATAACATTGTGAAAACCACTCCTACTTGTCTGCAGACAAGCCTATAACAAGTGGTTTACATGATGATGACATCAGCTGTAATCTAAAACTTTAGTGGTGTTAGATCAAATTAAACTGGGACTACTGACTCATAGTCGTTATTGAAGTATAATCTGTAATAAAGTTAAAATAACTGAAATATGGTGTGCCAGAGGACCCTCCCCTGGGTAATAAACAAACCGCGGATCAGCCCTGGACTGCAGCCAGTGACGGACCAGACCCTGCGGATCCACAAACAACAGTAACACTCAGAAGCCAAAAAAAACAGAAGTTATTGCAAAACTCCTGACATATTTTTCAGTTATGTCCTAAGCTTTGGTTTTGGTAAATCTTAAGTGTATTTAATAATTGGTCCCATTCCTTTCCTACTAAGTCAGGTTTTATGTTTGGATTTTTGAATGACTTTTCACCTACTCCACCTTTGACATTGTGACACAAGTCAGAGTTTAAAGAATAGCAGGGAAAGCAGAGTGAAGATAACAAAAGTAAGCAAGAGGTAAAGGCTACTCGCCTGTCAGTGCACCCCTGGGCAGCCATCAGTGTGTGTGTATGTGTGTGAATGGATGAATGACTGACTGTAGTGTAAAGTGCTTTGGAGTCCTCAGACTCAGAAAGGCACTATACAAGGGTCATTATTCAGTCAAGTTCTTTTGCAGCTGCTTGTGAATATATTGATATATGTTTGAAAACTGATATGGACACATTTAAATAATATATTATATGGTGTCACCAAGGTGTAGAGTAGACTCCACCTGCCAAAATTGAAGCCAACTCAGAAGTGACAAAAATTGCAGTTCCCCCCTCATCCACTAGGGGCTGGATACAGAAAGGAGCAAGTTCCCATTGACTCCCATGTTAAAAATGCCAACTTCACAGCAGAAATAAACATGTTTACAGTTTGGTTCAAAAAAACATTTTATGTTTATTAAGTCTAGTTTACCACCATGACAACTATGAGAGGTTGATTTTTTGTAACTCGCTCATTTAGATGTAATCAAAGCTTGAAATTATGAATACTTAGGAGCGTGTCCTTTTGACTGACAGGTAGCAGATGAGCAGTCAGTGCTAGCATCTTGCCTCCTGCTTGCTGAAGGGAAGGCCTCATCCTCGGCATCACGTTTTTTGGGCTAAAAGTGCCTGCCTCTGTTGGCTTTGGTTAGCTCAGTTAGCTCGTAGCTACATCAACTCAGAGTTTGATGGGTGTCAGTCATCTGCCACCACCCTCACAGCCTCACTCTCAGCTCCAATTTTGTATCCTCCAGGAGTGACGAGATGCATGACATGGCCAAGATTGGGGTGGTGGGAACCGCCCACTAGGCTTCAATTGAGCTCTTCAGAAACCTACGGGAGATGGCGTGGAGGGTTTGTCCATACAGTCAGTGGGTGTCACATATATTTCAGTTTTATGGTGATTGTTTTCATTCAAATGCTTTATTAAAATGCTCAGTTATCAACAATATTCTATAAAGTGCATAATCAGAGTTAGTTTGTCAATGGATACAGTTTGAACTGTGATACTGCTGTAGTGATATAAACTATAAGTCAGGATAACAACCAGTAAAAGAAACTTAACAGCTTTTCTCACAGGCTAATTGAGCAACAATTATAGGTTGAAGATGTAAAATTATATCTTTACAAAACAAGATATTAACAGGTTTTTGTTAGTAGTAGAAACTGTAATTAATTATATCCACAATGAAACTGCTGAGACATCTCAAAATCCTTAAAAAGCTAAGATGGCCATTTTAACATTTACTAAGCACACTGGATATGTTTTCCAGATACCTATAATTATATTTTTCATAGCATAAATGAACATTACAGATATCCACAGTAACATTCCTACTATCCAGAATGAACATTTCAGATATTAAAGATGAAGTCCCATTAATTCATCACACACTGGTGAAATTCATCTCCACATTTGATCCACTTGCGCGGCCGGCCAGCTCCGATAACTTTCGCGTGCTCTCTCTCTCTCTCTCTCTCTCTCTCTCTCTCTCTCTCCCTCTCTCTCTCTCTCTCTCTCCCTCCCAGGGCCCGCCGTGGGCCCCCTAGGGCCCGGTGCATTGTACCGGTTGCCCCGGCACACCCTACGCCAGTGCTCTTCACACAATATAATGTCACAGGAAAATACATTTTGACGGGGGATTTTTTGTCCTTTTAGTATAATGTTCAAACTTATAGTGAGCTACTCAACATGATTGTTTTCATCTATTTAACATGTATTCATTACAACTTGTAGTCTTATCTAAATCTCCTTAGGCATCCCTGGACAGTATCATTATTCTACAACACAACAAATTAATTAATTAGTATTTATATCAATACTTGAGATCAGCAAGTAATTATAAGTGTGTCATGTGTTTGTACATTCTTGGTGATATTTGCATTCCCAATAAATAGATAACCACATCCTAATTACTGATGGCTTTTGTTTTATACCAGCTCCGGTGGCCTAGTGGTAGAGTGTCTGTCCCGGGATTGGGAGATCAGGGTTCGATTCCCAGTCGGGTCATACCAAAGACTTTGTAAAAATGGAACCCAATACCTCCTCGCTTGACCCTCAGCACTAAGAGGTTGGATTGGGTGGTTAAACCACCAAATAGTTCCCAGCTGCAGCTCACTGCTCCCCACCACGGGGATGGGTCAAATGCAGAGATGTAATTTCACCACTGTGTGACAACTAATGGGACTTTAATCTTTAACTGTTGATGCCCTAAAATCAACAACTTTCTAAAAATATGTGATAGTATGTTGTCAAACAAGTTAAAATATTAACTTATCTTACTTTACAGTGTAATCAGCTGCACAGATTATAAAACAAATACATGAAGTATGTTATAATGTAACAGTAAAATTTTACAGTAACTTGTTGTAATTAAGTTTCCCTGTAATATCAGAATAAATACCTGTAAAAACTACAGTATCCTTTGATTTTACAGCATTTAACTCTTATTTTACAGTAAATTCCTGCAATCTAAAACCTGCTGTAATATCACAACAAGGTCTGTAATATCACAGCAACAAATTAAAAAATTGTAGGATTTTACAGCAATAAACAATATTATTACAATATAATGTTGTATTTAAATGTGCCCTGTGAATAAGGCAAGCCATAAATAAAATTGATTAAGCAGACTGGATATGTATTCCAGATATCTATAATTACTTTTTTTCCCATCAGAAATTAACATTACAGATATGGATACGATTCCATATGCAGAATGAGAATTTCAGATATCTGAAATGTAATTCTTCCTAGGACAAATGATGTTATATTTCCCATTTGTGTGTACTGGGTTTTTAGTGCATCCTAGTCTGTCGCTGTTGTTGTGTCCTTGGGAAAGACACTTAACCCACATTGCCTGCTGGTGGTGGTCGAAGGGACTGGTGGCGCCAGTGTACGGCAGACTCACCTCCATCAGTGTGCCCCAGGGTAGCTGCGGCTACAATGTAGCTCATCCCCACCAGGGTGTGAATGTGTGTGTGAATGGGTGAATGACTGATTGTGTTGTAAAGTGCCTTGGGGGGTTCCAGGACTTTAGAAGACGCTATATCAAATACAGGCCATTTACCATTTAACTCAGTACACATGAATGGGAAATGGGACATCATTTGACCTAGGAAGAACTATGTTTCATATACCTTCTCAGTGGCATAGTGGTAGAGTGTCCTCCCTGGGTTCAAATCCCGGTCGGGTCATACCAAAGACTTTAAAAATGGGACACAATGCCTCCCTAGTTGACATTCAGCTTTAAGGGTTTGTACTGGGGGATTAAACCACCAAATAGTTCCCGAGCACGGCCACAGCCACAGCTCACTGCTTCCCACGGGGATGGGTCAAATGTGGAGATGAATTTCACCAGTGTGTGATGAATTAATGGGACTTCATCTTTAATATCTGAAATGTTCATTATGGATAGTAGGAATGTTACTGTGGATATCTGTAATGTTCATTTATGCTATGAACAATATAATTATAGGTATCTGGAAAACATATCCAGTGTGCTTAGTAAATGTTAAAATGGCCATCTTAGCTTTTTAAGGATTTTGAGATGTCTCAGCAGTTTCATTGTGGATATAATTAATTACAGTTTCTACTACTAACAAAAACCTGTTAATATCTTCACATGCTATTTTACCTAGTAAGAATACAATTAGTATTAGGACCCATATAGGACACATATATGGTCAGCCCAGATAGGCTATGTTCTCTATGGGAACCATATGGGCCACAAATGGGCAGAAGTTAGGGCTGCTTTAACTAATTAAATTGAGTTTAACAACAACAATATTGCATTATATGTGATATCATATTATGTGTAACATAAAATAAAATTAAATAACTGATATTCCAGATGCAGCATATATTAAAATAGACAGTGTTCAAAAAAATATTTTGAATTTATTTAAATATTTCAGTAAAACACAAGATAACTAAAATGCCACGAGACTTTACAAAATAAAACAATGTACTTCACATTATTTAAAATTTGTACAATTGTCAGACGGAGTTTAAGATCTCGCGTTATTTCAGAAAATATCACGTGGTGTTTGCAAGCCCATCCCCCATTCTCGACACTTTGCGCCTTTGGACTTGGACTAGCGCAAAGGAGCACATGGACTAAGTGGATGGGTGTAGAAGCAGTTGGATTTTCTGTACTCTGAAGGTAACATGTCTACTTAATTTGATCCTCAATGTATATATGAATTGTTTTATGAGGCTGGAAATTATATCGTTTCGTCAAATTCTGTTGTTCCTCTAAGCTTGCCAAACATGGCATTGTCGATGCTAAGCTAACGATGTAAGCTATGGATGCTAAGCTAACTTAAAGCTGCTTCAAACATGAGGTTGCAACGGTAGGGAGTAGAGGTGGCGTTTGTTCGTCGCACTAAAGCTTCGGCTCACGGTACTGTTTTAAAATGTCGGTCACGAACGAAGCTTGGGCCGACTCGGAGGAGCCCTCCTGAAGCCGGTGTACAGTCATTTTGAGTTTCCCCGGCAGATGGTGTCCCCTACAGCTCCGCTCCGCCCTCGCGCCAAAACGCCAAGGCGGCATCATATATCATTTACCCAGAGTAATTAGGGGGAAACAGTATCTGACGGCTTGAATTTGGCCACAAGATATCGTTTTCCCTGTGTGATGAGGGGGAAACAAACAGTATCATGGAAACAGTATGCATGGAGCGCAGGAGTTTTTTCTGCCGCCTGACTGGAGCGTAGCTGTAAGGGACACATTATCTGACGGGGGAACTCAAAATGTCGGTACACGTGCTTCAGAAGGGCTCTTCCTTGGGAGAAGCCGGAGTGAGTGACACAGACTGTACCTGCAGACCCCCGAGCCACTAAAAACACCGCAAAATGTGCACACGCACGCACACACACACGCAGCGTGCCTCTGGTCAGTGAGACCGGGGTGGGGTTCCAGCGCACCCCTGATCGCTGTGAAAGCAGGGAGAGGGCTGCCTCGCACAAAGTGCTGGGACAATTATTATCAAGACGAGACCCTACCTGTAAATATTGGTGGGGACAAATCTATATGTAGCTGCCATCAAAGACAGTTATACAATTTTAATTTAATCTGACATTTATGTTTGAAAGAATAATTTATGTTTAAGAAAATATTGTTTATTTCAGTTCTGTTTACATATTCATTTGAAAAAGGCATTTTTTATCATTTGTGGTGGAACTAATGTTCTTTATGTTGTTGTGGTACGTCGAAAAATAATGACGCACTTCCGCCAGCAGAGGGCAGCGTTCTTATGAACATGTGCGTGTGTTAAGGCACTTTAAGGTAAACGGTTACGAGACCATTTTTTCCAAGAATTAAAAGTTCTACGGCGGGATGTAACCTTTCTTAATCCCTTTGAGTTCATGCGGCCAATGAGGTATGAAGGTTTTCTGTGTTTTTTTATGCTACTTTATGACGTTTTGTGTGGATAAGTTGCTAATTGTAATTAGTATTGTTCAACATGATTGTTTTGTAACGATATATTAGGAAGCCAATCTTTGGAGTTAATGAGACATTTTATGTTTTGTTTATTGTTTATTCT
Organism: Aphyosemion australe; assembly: GCA_006937985.1. NCBI lineage: Eukaryota > Metazoa > Chordata > Actinopteri > Cyprinodontiformes > Nothobranchiidae > Aphyosemion > Aphyosemion australe. The sequence goes on from SSNS01001088.1 coordinate 20,634, forward strand.
CTATGAGAATGTATTTATATTATGAAACAAATTGTTTTTGTGTTAATTTGTACAGTTCTCACGGCATGGTTGATGGTGTGAATAAATGCCAGTTAACAAAGAACGCCTTGTGTCATCTTGGAGGAAGTTAACACTATAAAAGGGAGGAAAGAAAAACAAACAGCTCTACAGAAAGGTGAGGAAATAAGTTAAAATAGGACAGGCACTAAGATTTGGACACATTTAAACTACAATGACAAAAGACAGTGTGGAATATGCAAAGGGAAAATATATCCAACAGGCTCGAATAGTTCAAATTTAATAAATATTTTACTTGCAGAGTTTGTTTTTGTCATTTAAAATGTGTTTTTATAGCTCTCTGCTTCATGTTGAATAACATAAGTTATTTAAATAATAAGAATTTGATATAATGTATATTGTAGATTAGTGATTCAGTTAACACACAGTTTAGCATCATTTCTGGTGATGAAATACATTTAAGAAACAAAAAAATGTGAGGAGCCGAAAGAGCTGATTCATTTTAGTGAACCGATCCATAAGAACTGGTTCGCTTAAAAGAGCCTGAGTTCCCATCACTACAGTGAGTGAGGCAGGTGAGATGAGCGAGCGTGGTGCGAGCGTGGTGCAGAACATGCTGTTAGAATAAAGACTTGTGACTGTTCAGAGCCACTCTGACAGTCTTTGTGATGTTTCTCAGGATCATTTCTCCGTGTCAGGGCGACGAGTCCGATATGAAACGGTGCAGAAAGTCTGAGAGTCATAAAACATGTTGGTAGATGTCCCTGTAATTATTCAGGTTCATGCTAAAACCCAAAGGTGATAACACAGACAAGGTGCTGGAGTTGTGTTGTGTCAAGCTAACACACAGAGATGCTGAGAGGATTTAATTTGATGACTTAGTCTCATAATTTTGAGAAAAAAGTCAGAATTCTAAGATTAGATCTGACTTTTCTTAGAGATTAAAGTCAGTGATGTTTTTTCTCTTCCATAAAAATTTACTATTAGAGATTTGTTGACATTTTAGAATAAATATAATTTTGTTTCTAAATTATGAAGAAAATTTGCAAAAGAGTGGTTATTTTTAAATGGGATGTTGATATTAATAGAAATTAATTTAAAATAAACATAAATGGATCTAAAATATTACTGGTACTTTGTTGTGGAAATTCAGATCAATTATTCAATGAAAAATCTGAAAAGCTGCTTAAACCTGTATTTTTTATTGTATTTTATTTACATTTTTAAAAAGGAGTTGATGGTTTAAAATCCTTTTAGCTAAAGTTATTCAGAGCCACGGTAGAAGGTCCAGGGAGCCTGAGCCTGTGGTAACTTAGAGGAACTGAAATAATCTGAAAGCTTTTGCTGTTCAAGTTGAATTCAAACAGACATGAAATATATGATGATAATAGTAATAATTTTATGTATATTTAACAGTGATCAGGGTTTCCCCCAGAAAACTCGCAAAGCCCGGTGGTAGACAAGCCCACGGGCGACCCACGGTGTTTTTGTAAAAAAAAAAAAGTCAGGAAGTTTAAAAGTATGACTAGTATGTGGTGTTATAAACCATTTATTAACAATATTTATTTGTCTTACAAAAAGGCACAATCTTGAAATATGGTTTTACCAAACACAAAAAAATACAATTCAGATAATGGAACATACACCTGACCTCTCACCCTGTTCACTTATCCATCATAAGATGTTGCTATTGTGCAGCAGATGCTGTTAAAGTCAGACTTGCAGGTTAAAGACCCATATTAATTTTAAAGGTGTGCTTAACTGAAAAAACATTTTTTATGATCATTTCTGATTATAATCGATCACTCTGAGTTTTTCATGCAGGCTGAACATGAAAATAGTATCCTACACCTATCTCCTGCATTATCAAGGGCTACAGCTATTTAATATTTTAGTATTCTAATATTCTATCTAATCCTCTGTCAATCAAATATTCCATTTGACGACCTTTCAAAACGGAGGAAAAAAATTCTGAGTTTGTGTTTCAAAATCAAACTTCAAGTAGAAAAGTTACTAATTTCTACTAGTAACAATGCATCATATTTTTCTAAATATACACAGATTGGCAATAATTCAACCTAAAATTATATTCAAAGATAGATATGTTAGTAAATTATATGCTATAACGGCCTGCCGTATATGCAGCGTAACACTGAGCCGCAGTAATGACTCCAGGTATTAGCTGCGTCCCTGCTCCACACCACTGCAGCTGCTGCAGCCATCTACATAAACAGGATGATGGCGATTTTTCTTTCAGTTGAAGAGTTTATTCAGTCTTAGTTTAACGTGAACACGATTAACGAGTTTTTTTTCCGGTCCCTACGTGACGCGAAAGTTAGCGTGCGTGCTACGTATTAGCTTTGTCTATGGTATTAGCATTAGCCTACCTGGTCGTGGATTCGGCTGGCTGAAGCGGTTTCCTGTTCAAGGATAAAGTTGTGCTGTTATGGTAAGACAACTCCGTTTAACAGTGGAGACACTCGACCGTGTTTTCACTTCTTCTGAGTTTAAAATGGTCCCAAACTTTGGACCACCTTTGCCTTTTGCGAGAGTTTTTGTCTATCGTTTTCTCCATCACCGGTGATATCCACCGTTGTGCTCCAGTAAAATGTGTACATGTAAATTAGAGTCAGACTGCGGTGCGCATTTAACAACGCCTTGAATCAGTAAATAATAATGATTTGAGGAATTTTTTTAATAGAAACATTCAAGTATTAGTTTCAGCGCTAAATTTAACATTTTAAATGTTAGTTTGGTGCATTAAAAAAACTTTAAAATAAATAAATAAGTGACGCTTAGCCTGGCGGGGGGGCACGCAAAGCCTGGCGGCCCGCCAGGCTAAAATAGCGCTGGGGGAAACCCTGAGTGATGTTAGAGCTGAAAGGCAGAATAGAAGTTTTTTTTTTGCTACTAATTTTTGTTACTTAATTGAATTTGGAATTTCATGTTGTCCCACATCAAGTAGTCTCTGTCGCACATTTCGAGAGTTTGAACCTGGTCACACACAAGGACGTCAGGTCTGAACGTAGTTGGCAGGCAGGAACAGGGGAGGATCAGAATGCAGGACAGGAAGAGTCAGCGAAGCGAGGGTACGTTACTCCGTTTCCAAGTCATTAAGATTAGTGCTGGGTATTGCGGCCAATTTCCTAAATTGATTCGATTTCGATTCATAAGGCTCTGAATCGATTAATCAAGATTCGATTCGATTCAATTAAGTCTGGTCTGAAATAATTAAAATGTTGAGGTAGAAAACGATGTTTCTATCGTTTAGACAAGCTCAACGAGTAAATTTGAAATACAACACACATCAGTGGTATTGGTTACTTATTTTGTCTAATTTTTAAAATCTTTTTATTCCTTAAAATGTGTATATACAACATTTTTGAATTTTTAATCTTTTGAATTTTAAGTATTTCTTATTTGTTTTCTTGTTGTTTACTCTATTTTTAACATTTACTATCCTTTTTTGCTCCTGTAATGAATCATTGCTGCTGTGACACCAAACCTTCCCCACTGAGGGACAGCAAAGGGATTTTGTATTCTATTTCTATTCTATTCTTCTATCTGTAGCCTTTCCAGTTACTGTTTTAAAGTCAGTTAAATCTTTTTTAACAGGTCAACAACAAAAAATAGTAATTCTCCTAAATGAAAATGCAATATCTCAGCTATTAACATGCATGCTTTGGAGCAGAAAAAGTGCATAAAAACACAATAATTCAAGCACAGTTTGCTCACCTGTTCAAGCCAGAGACCTGCATCGCTCTCTCGCTATCTCTGAGCTGAGGGAGGAGTTAATCAGTGAGACTCCTGTGTTGTTTCTGTTCATCTTCATCACAGACAACAGTTGCTCTCACAGGTTTGTGCTGCTTAATATGCAGAGCATTTAAGCAGCCTGAGCATTGGAGTAGGGTCAATGTGTCGGGGAGGACAGAAAGAAACTGCAGCGCCACAAACTGACTTGAGCGTGTCACTTCACTGGAGTTCAATCCATCTGCGCTTTATGTCTGCCGCGGCCTGCGAAGAAGTTACCGAATCTCCATTTCTGGCCTTCAAAGTTGACAAAGCGCTGAGTAAACTTGGCGCTGAGTAAGAGGAGTGTTTTCAGTTTGTCCCAGACTGAGGAGGGTAAAGCTGCAGACGCCGATAACTATTAGCACGGATGCTAACGACTGTAAACAAAAAAAGAGGGGGCGCTTCGAGTGACGCGTACCGCCGCAAAGCATCATGGGATTTGTAGTCTTTGCGGCAAAACGAGCCGGCAGGCAACTCTGGTTCAAGGGGAAAAATCGATCTTGGGCTTTATGAATCGATTTTGCAAAATTTATATGAAATCAATTCAGAATTGATTAAATCGATTTTTTTTACCCAGCCCTAATTAAGAGCATAACAAAGCAAAGCCATCGTGTACGTGATTGATACGTGCTCGTACGCATCCCTAATTAAAACGCTTAACAAAACATATTTTGCCTTTAAAAAAGTGAGGCAGTTGAATGCACAGAGTATGCATGTGCTGGCGCATGGTCAGGATGGTACCACCTCTGCCTCAATTTGAGCCAGGAAAAACCCTGGTTTACACTTTAGTAATTGGTCAAAATCTGCACACGTCTTTGTTATGTTCATACTGTGTCTTACCATTATAACTTGTTTCTAGTATTTCTTGTCTACACAGAATAGCAATAAAGGTTAAATCTTTACCTTTGTTTTGCTGACAGTTTCATTTGACTCCTGCTGAGAACAAAAACTGTCAGCAAAACGAATGTAAAGAACGAACCTTTCATGTCTCCCTGTAGAAATGAAAAGACACTCGAAGTCGGAGCGGCAGCAGTCAGACACAACTGCACTAACCACTCGTCTGTGTGAGCGTTACCGTCCGAAAAATGGTTAAATAAAGCCTAATTTATACTTCTCCGTCAGCTTGACTGTGGAGTCATGCACACACATTGACGGGGGTGTAACCCAAAAAGTAATTAAAGTCATCATGTTAGATGAGCAACCGTTCTCTTGTGGTGGACGACGCCGAATTCCGCTCGCTAGCATCCGTTACGGTAAATAAATACCTAAATAAAGCTATTAACGTAACGACTCTGACTCTCTCAGGTCACTTGTTTAGGGGTCTTTTATTCAGGCTAGTGTTGTCACTAGGGGTGGGTGCATTTCATCGATGCAGCAATGCATCGCAAAGCTTCACGTGAGGATTCAGAATCGATTAATGAACGGCGATGCTTAAAAAAATAAATAACGTGAAAGCTTTGTTGCAAAGCCGGTACTAAAAAAATAAAAACACGTAACCGCAGCCTTAACAAATGTAAGTTATTTGTTTTTGTGCACTGAAGATGCTTTTTACAGGGTTCGTACGGGTGCTTGAAATCCTTGAAAATGCTTGAATTTCAATAACGTGTTTTCAAGTTATGGAAAGTGCTTGATTTCTGTATTGAGTCCTGGAAAATGCTTGAAAATCAAACTGCACGGTTTTGTTTATAAGATCACCCAAGTTAGTTTGATGAAAAAACTCAATTTGTTATTTTTGTTAACGTTAAAAACTAGAGAGCGATTATTTCGCTTTTAGTAAACACGGCTGCGGCTGCTCTCAGAGGGTCCGCTCCTTTCTGTCACACCGGTCTGTTAGCAGCAGGCTCCTCCTACTATAGAGACCAGCCGCTGGACCGGCGGTGTACGCTGGCTTCGCTACGAAGCAGACCTACTTTACCGATGAGACTTTTATGCTAGTAGCCTCGTGTGTGAGAGCGCTGCTTTGGGTATGGGATCAGGCGGGTCCTTCTGTGATAATTAGTTATGAAACCAAGACAGGAGTAGAGCAGGGAACAAAAAAAAAAAACGTTAAGAAATCTCTTTTTCGGTGCTAAAAAGTCTGTTATGAACCGCAAAGCCCCGTTCCTCCTGCTGCAGCTAGCCTACGTCAGACGTCGGCTGCATCATTCACAAACTTTGTTTACAAAACACCTCCGAGTTCACGAACTAATAAAATACCGAAAAAATCTAAGTTTTGACTGCATCTGGGAAAGTAAACAGCAGCAGAGCTAACTGTGTTCAGGTTTGTCACTAAACATGTAAATACCAGTAATTTAATGAAGCACCTTGTCGTTCATGGCATCTATTTGTGAGCAGAAGCATGGACCGTGTTTGGCTGAGAAAGCAGACCCGAGTTCACGTGGCAAGCCATTTTATCATTTAATCAAAAGCTAGTAATTCCTATTTTACATAGAAACAATATAATTAATCCTAGTCCAGGTCATATTCTTTCTAGTCACAATTCAAACTAAATACATCAACAGCTATTTTTACTAGCAGAAATACAATCCCTATTTGTTCATCGAGTATAATTATTTATTTTCATCAATTAATGGTTCTGCAGATGGAGGGAGGGTTGTGATCAGATATTTCAGTAATGGGTGGTAATAGTCAGAAATTTAGCAGGAGCAGGATTTTAAACACAGCTTCTATAAGAGCTGCAAAAGTAGGAGCAAACCTTGACCTTAGACACATTTCAAAATGTAAAATGTGATGTTTTTATTTACTTTGTCCCTGCTTTGTGGAATATTACAAGATAATATTTATAATTATGTTCTGATCA
>SSNS01001088.1:27656-55725 GCA_006937985.1 Aphyosemion australe
TGTCATAGGATTTTGATACCAAGTCCCAATCCAACACCTCAGCAATGCATTCAGTTAATAAGAAGAAAGTAGAAAACATCCAAGTTGTCCTTTCAGATTTATTTATTTGTAACTTGGAATATAATAGAATACTTTATTTGTCTGAAACCAAACAGTAACAGAAATTTGTCTTTTAACAGGCCTCAACTTCCTGTTTTGATGTAATTTCCTCAGATTAGCTGCTAAAAAACATCACTCTGTCAGGAAGAACATTGATAATAAATGTGTTAATATTAGGAATATGTTTGATAATAGCCTCATTGCTCATAATTCAAATTGTTTAAATAGTATGTGGCAGTGTTTTGCAATAAGCATTACTATGACTGTATCCATGTTACGGCCCGCAGGCTCGCTCTTCCTTGCACAACACGGCTCATATCGTGGCTCTAGGAGACTGCAAAAACCAACGTTTGCAACCAGAGAGTCATACAGTGTGATTAATATATGGCTATCTTGGCTGTGTTTTTGCTGTCAGTAGACAGTTTCTCTTTGTCTTTTAGTGTATCTTGAGTGTCAGATGGCTGTGTGTTTTTGTCCGAGTTGCTGCTGTGAACTGGGAGAGCAGGGTGTTTGGTTTTAAGGTAACAGACTAGAACTAAAAGCAGGCAGGTTAAAATTAAAACTAAGTCATTGTCATTTTGTTTGAAAATTTCTATCTGAGGATGAATTAAGGTCACACTAGTTGCTTTATAAGGTTATAGCTAATCTTTTTCACCTGATTCCAATCATTTAAAATCACGTGATCAGGCCTGATTTTTGATCCTGTGATCGGATAAGATCATCCCTATTATATAACAGTAATAAATTCATATGATAGTGAAGTGAAACTGTCCTCTTGAGTCCTAATGTAGTGTTTTGTCTTTGCCGTGTGGTGCTTGAAAAGTTTGAAAATTTACCTTGAAAATGCTTGAAAAGTGCTTGAATTTGTCAGTGGAAAAAGTGTAAGAACCCTGTTTTTACTGGCGCACAATGTGGTAATCTAGTGGCACTTACACACTAGCACCGGGTCGGCTCCGATCGGTCGGCCTCAGTCGGCCCCGGCCCCGCCAGGTTGTTTACACACGTCTTCCAGGACACCCTTTGGAATGCGGACGTGATAGGCGGTCTCAGAAATGCGCGCGAAAAATTGGCGCGAATATATCAGTGATGTGGGCGGGTCAAAGGAGTGCGGAGAAGTCTGCCCGGTGTCTGCGCTCATCACAGTAGACGGGAGCAGAGAAACGGCTGGGTGGGTCAAAGGAGCGCGAAGAAGTCCGCGGTCTCTTCCTCATTAAAAAAAAAGCTGCGTGGCAGCACTGTGTCAGTGTGTGTGTGTGTGTGCGTGCGCGCTGCGCTCATCACAGCAGACGGGAACAGAGAAACGGCTGGGTGGATCAAAGGAGCGCGGAGAAGTCCGCGGTCTCTTCCTTATTAAACAAAAAGCTGTGTGGCAGCACTGTGTCAGTGTGTGTGTGTGCGCGCGCGCTGCGCTCATCACAGCTGATGGAAACAGAAAAAACAGCTTCAGTCAGAGGCTTGTTAACTCCTCCACATTCAGAGTGATAATGAAGCGCGCATGGGGGAAGCCCCCGCTGGCAGATTCTATCCGCTAATCGGAGGTTCCCCCTAAAGGTAGGCGTGAATTTGAGTCGCCCAATGAGTCGGCAGTGGGTGTGTTGGCCCGGTTTTCGGCGCGAGTCAGACCACCTTCAGATGAGGGCCGAAAACACGTACGGTTCAGCCACAAAAATCCCCGGGCCACCCGGATGTGAAAGGACCTTACCCAATCCCGCCCGGTCCGAGCCGGTGCTAGTGTGTAAGCGCCATAAGTGCTGTGGAGGAAAATAGAGGAACCAGCAGAAACGGTCCAAAGTTTGGGATCAAACGCGCAGCTACGGGCAGATTGGCTAATGCTAACTAAGCTAGCGGATAGCAGACTCACGCCGTGGGTTCCAAAAAAACACGATGATCTTGGAACTAAGAATGACTAAACTCTACAAGCGGAAGAAAAGTCCCACCATTCTGTTTATTCGTAGCTGTCTGCAGCGCTATGGAGCAGAGCCACAGCAGCTACCGGGACTCACGTTGTTGTTGTTGCTATGAGATTGCGCAACACACTGCTCCAATGTCTATGGCAAGCCGTTATAGTATGTAATTCACAAACACTTCTATCTGTGAACGTAATTTAAACTGGATTATTGCCAACCCGTACATTATAGACATGCCACCATTACATTGTTGCCAGTAGAAATGAAATGTTATTCAATATCTCAAAAGCTGTAAGACAGTTGAGGTGATAGCATGTTGTTTTGCATGTTATTGAACTGTTTTCTAATAATGTTCGGTTGTTAAATAAAGTAAAGGAAGGAGAGAAAAAATGTTTCCCTAGCAAGTTTTAAATGTTTAAAGCTTTCCCTGATTGAAGTTAAGTTGGTCAAAGTGCAAATATTTACACAAGTCATACAGTCATAAAATAAGATTTTGTCTTTGAAAAATAGTTAAACGTAAAAAAAAAAGGTATTTACTTACTGAGAGTAGTTTTAGAGGAACTGAGTTAATTGATAGGTTATTTGACAAAGAACAAAGAAGAAGACAATCAATCTCGTATGAAAAAAAGCATTAAAAATTTCAATAATCGAAGAATCGTGGCACCATTAATCGAATCGAACCAACAACCATTATAATCGAAGCTCCCATAATCGAAATCGAATCGAATCGTGAAGTACCCTTTTTGGAACACCCCTAGTTGTCACGGTACCAAAATTTCAGTATTCTGTACCGGTACCAGTGAAAATCCACGGTTCTCGGTACCAAACAAAAATTTTATTTAGACTAAATTTACCAATAAAAACATAAATTTTCCTGTAAAGTACTTTGAGATGATATATTTTGTGAATCAGTGCTGTATAATAGAAAAATGAACTGAATTACTGTTGTACTACTATCATAACATGTTTTTAATGCACTTTTATTTAATCAAAATGTGTTTTTGTTCATATATTTTTGTAAACCTGCAAGTTATCCAGACTAGAACGCCTAGGTAGAACAGCTTTTTTACAAACTGATTTTAAGGACATAAACTGACTGAGTCATACATTGTTGTTCATCTTTTGGATACACATTACAATCATTAAAAAATGAAAAACTCCGGTCTGTGAGCAGTCAACGCCTTCATGTCATCCTGTTTGTTACCTTAATTAAACGTATAGGAGATTTAAATAGTAAATAAAGACGATGGTGTATTCACGCCACACTCTATGTAGTACGGATTCTGACACATATGCGAATTTTTTAAAGGGACTAGTCTGAACGGTCATGTCGCATTAAATCCACCTCCTACGTCACTGATCAGCGGAGGTGAGCGTCGTGTCAGGACGTTCCTGATGACAAGTGCTGACAGAGGGATTCAGGGGTCTGTGGAACATCCGGTCAAGTTTTGGAATTAAAAATACAAGAAAGCATGAGAACGGGAGGTGCTGCTGGAGCGAAGCGTCTCTCCTGTCGGTCTCCGTGACAGCGGGGCGGGGGGGTCTCCGTCGGGGCGGGGGTTCTCCGTGAATGAACTTTATTTACCACATCAGCTGGTCCGCCGCTCGCCGTCAGTTTGCGTTCTGCGGCGTTGCTTTAGAAGTGACTGCACGCGCCCAGTAAATGCGTGATTCATGCGCATCAAGGATCCGGGTTTAGACGGGTCTTCGGTACTACCGGTACCTACGAAATCTTGGTACCGTGACGTTTACATTTTTGTGGGACCGGGTTGGTACCGAAGACCCGGTTCTTTTGACAACACTAATTCAGGCTGCCTCCTGGACGCCTCCCTAGTGAGGTTTTCCGGGCACGTCCAACCGGGAGGAGACCCAAAGGAAGACCCAGGACACGCTGGAGAGATTATGTCTCTCGGCTGGCCTGGGAACGCCTTGGGATTCCCCCGGAGGAGCTGGCCCAAGTGGCTGGGGAGAGGGAGGTCTGGGCTTCCCTCCTTAAGCTGCTGCCCCCGCGACCCGACTCCGGATAAGCGGGAGAAAATGGATGGATGGATGGATAATTCAGGCTACTGTCGGCCGTAACCCACAGCTTACAACTTCTTCATTTATCCACAGAACAGTTCAGAACTGGGCGGCTTTTCTTAGCATAACATAACAGCCGCTGACATGGAACCGGAAACAGCAACATTTTCTAGCAGCTGAACTGCCCTTCAAAATAAAACTAACACATAACATTACTCCGCTCTTACTTATCTGACAGAACTTTCAGGGTCCAAATTAATGACTATTCATCTCCGTGTCTCTCACTCCCTTGGGGTGTGCCGCAGGGTTCTGTTCTTGGGCCTCTTTTGTTTTCGATCTATATCCTTCCCTTGGGCAAAATCCTGGAGAAATACGGCCTTGGTTACCATATCTATGCAGATGATTGTCAGATCTACCTGACCATGAACAACTCGAATGCCATCTCACTCCTAGATAAATGCTTAGCTGAGGTGAGAGGTTGGCTGGCTGACAACTTTCTGAAGCTAAATGAGCTTAAGACTGAAGTTATTCTCCTGGACCCCCATAGTCATACTCACTCTTCTCCTGTCCCTTCTGTTCTCACCTTCAGCCCCAAACAGTGTGTGACTAGTCTTGGGGTCAAATTTGATTCAGGTCTCTCGATGGTTCCTCAGATTAATGCTGTGGTTAAGTCTTGTTTTTTCCAACTGCGCCGTTTAGTTCGTCTAAAACCGATCTTGAAGCGGCCGCACTTGGAATCTGTGATTCACGCTTTTATTACTTCACGCTTAGATTATGCCAACTCTATCCTCTTTGGTGTCCCTGGTTCAGCTTTGAATCGACTGCAGGTAGTTCAGAACGCTGCAGCCAGGTTTTTAACTAATACTAACAGACGCACTCACATTACTCCTGTCTTGGCACGTCTGCACTGGTTACCAGTAACTTTTCGTATTAAATTCAAGATCCTGACCTTTGTTTTTAAGATTTTGAACAGTTCTGCCCCAGCATATCTTTCTGAGTTAATTAAACCCTACGTGCCAACCCGGGCTTTGAGGTCAGCTGACCGTCTGTTGCTTTGTGTCCCACCAATGAGATATAAATCACGGGGTGAGCGGGCTTTTATGTCTGCTGCCCCCACTCTCTGGAATTCACTCCCCCTCTCAGTCAGGCAGGCTCCCTCACTCTCTCATTTTAAATCAGCTTTAAAGACATATTTTTATGACATGGCTTTTTCCCATTGTTGATGTCTTTTAGTTTTACTGTGTTGTGTTTTTTATTGTTGCGCCTGTTGTTTTTATTTACTGTGTTTTTAATTTTGTACTTGTACAGCACTTTGGTCAGCTGCCATGCTGTGTTTTTAAATGTGCTTTAGAAATAAAATGGTATGGTATGGTATGGTATNTGTGTCTAATGTTTGTCTATGAGAGAAATGGGCATTGTAATAGATTCAGTGTGTTCCATTTCTCTGTGTTTTCAGTTTTGCTCTTCAGTGTTCTTTCAATGCTTGGTAGTGTTATGCCAAATGCTACTTGTGTTTATTCAATGAATGGTATGTGTGTGTCATGTGAAAATATGGCTGTGTTTACCAAATGAAAACACTTGTTCCATTTTGTTAACATGTTACAAGATTTGATGGCAGAGTTGTTTTGCAAATGGATGCCAGGGTTTAGGAATTTGTGTGTGATGTTTGGGATTTTGTTTTTGCAGTTTTGAAAGAAACGTACAGTTTTGACAAACGTGTTTTAGCAATCGAAAAAAACTGTAACCAGTAAACAGGAGCGACCCAGAAGTTATTTCTTGTCCTCCTAAGAAGCTACAGCATCCTTTTCTTTTTAATCACGTTAAGTACACTAGAGGCTAATGTTGAGCCAACAGTGAATTAAAAACAAATATTCGGCTCTAAACAAATTTCAAGCTACTTTTTTCAATTACCAACAACTCGACACAACAGTCAATGTGTTTATCTACTTATCAACTTACTGTTTATGACTCGTCTTCGCTCGTCATCTACAATCTTCTGGTGCGGATCCATAACTAGCAACGGTTGCTCAGAGCGGACTCATTTGTTTTGATACATTAACTGCAGTACCCAAATTTGACCACATGATGTCATTCTTACATCATGCACTTTTTAAAATTCGTGTTGTATTTGAAAGTGTTCATAAATAATAGAATATGATTGATCCATTCGCTGTGTAGTTAAAGGGCTTTTCCATGAGAAGTGCACAGTCATTAACCCTAACATGTTTTTCCAGATGGGATTTGACGGCTTCTTCTTTGGCCGTGTGGACTACCAGGACCGCGCCCGCAGGATGAATGACGAAGAGCAGGAGCTTCTGTGGCGAGCCTTCAACAGCCTCACACCACAGATGGCCGACCTCTTCACTGGTAACTAAATCATCTTCAAGACGTTTTTCTGTGACATACCATACCATACCGTTTTATTTATATAGCGCAATTTAAACACAGCATGTATTAGCACCAATGCTAACGACTGTAAACAGAAAGGTGGGGGGGTGCTTCGAGTGACGCGGTACCGCCGCAAAGCATCATGGGATTTGTAGTCTTTGCGGCAAAACGAGCTGGCGGGCCACTCCAAGTACAGTTGAATGCAGGCTGTATGACGGGGCGGAGAGTGGGCACAGGGCACGACCACACCATATATGGAAATGACGCCATTTTGTTCCGGAAATGACGCATTTCCCCCGGAACTGAAGGGGGGGCTATTTCCGGTATCTGTTTTTTTTGTTTTGTATTTAAACTTTATTGATAACGGCCATATCTTTCGTAATTTAAGGATTTTACTTTTTATCCATGTTTTTCAACACAGGACTTTCTTAACATTATTAAACAAAACTTATTTAAAAACAAATGTGTGTTTACAACCATCGTAGACTTTGTTCAACTTTTATCTACCGAGCATTCGGAAAAACAGATAAAGGGTAATTCCAACTAATTTTTCAACCCCCTGACCCCTTTTGATACGCTCTAATTTCAAAACTACAATACTTAAACACATCAAACTTAGACTAAACTATTCTACACTGAAAGCAATATCCTAAAAAACAGTTTGATTCATGAGACCTTTATTTGATTTGCGAAAGCCCAATAAAGGCTAGTTTCAGCACCTTTTTTGCATTTGAATCACATTAGAACTGGTCCAGCTCAGAAACCATATGAAGCCCTAGTTTATTTGTACTGTGCATATTTTTTTACACATTTGAAAATACACAAGATTACAGCCAGGACTAATTTCCATCTTCAGTCCCTCAGGATGGTTGATGCCACATACATTTTAAAAAACATCATTATGCAATGGTTCTAAAAAAATACCATCATTAAAATTATATATAATTTTAATTATATATATATATTTATATATAAATATATATGATGAGTGCCTGTGTGCTGTCCTTCAGACCAGCTCTTTCTAGCCATATAGGATTTCAGCCACTTCAGTTATCTGTTGGTGGTACATCCCATGTAGGGGTTTGTCCTCCCATGATGGTATTTCCAGCACCTCCTGTTCACCATTGTCTGAGACATCCACTGAGTATGTCATCTATGGGGCCTTATCCTTGAAGTACTTATGGATCTTGGCTGTTTCATCCTGGACAGTGGCTCTCACACTCACTGGTCCTCAGCCTTACCACTGGTGAACAGTCTGGATGCTGGACTTGGGGTGGAACCCTCCATGCATGGTTAGGAGTTTCCATGTCTTAACATCTGTGGTCAGTATTTCTTCCTTTGGCCAGCTTATTATTCCTGCAGGATATCTGATTACTGACAAGGCATAGCTGTTTCTGGCCTGAATCTTGTTCTTGCCACTGAGCTGACTTCTTACTCATATTTGGCTTTGGCTCATTTCCTTGTGGCCTCATTGAGGTTGCCATTTGCTTGTGGGATACAAAGGTACTTGTAGCTGTCCTCAATGTCTGCTATTGTTCCTTCTGGGAGTGAGACCCCTTCTGTGTGGACTACCTTCCCAACAAATAAAAAAAGCTGTTTAACATGTCATTTATAATTGATAAATGGTTTGGAAAACCAAGACTGAGGCACAGTGAGCGTGGCCAGGTGGAGGAGAGGTAAGAGAATAAGTGACTAAGGAAAGATGAACATAGTTATTCATGTAAAAAAATAAGAAAAAGGTTCATCCTTCATAACTGAATGTCTTTTCTTGCAGGGTGAGAGGAGCTCCTTTTGCAACTGAGGGCAGAAATAGAGAAATCTCAATTCTCTGCAAAGCTGATTAATAAAAATGTTTGAAGTTTTACACTTTTTATTTTGTTTAACTAGAACCTGTTTTATTGTAGCAACCACTAACTCACCCATACATTAACACACAAGTCTAAACTTTAATCCTGCTTAAGGCTTCTTTAATTCTGTCCTATGTCTGCATCTAGTGTAGAAATATTGACACAAATTAATTTGCCCTAATAGAATAATCTAGTCTCGTTTTAAGTGTTTAAATATTGTAGATTTTGAGCTGGACCAGTTCTAATGTGATCAAGATTCCAAAAAACTACAGCTTATGCTTTCCAATAAAATCTCACAAATGAAGTAAAGGGATCATAAATCACAAACTGGGGTTTTAGGACACTGCTGTTAATGCAGAATAATCTAGTCTTGGTTTGAAACGTTTAAGTATTGTAGTTTTAAAATTAGAGCTGAGTAAAGAGACTCAGGAAATAGAAAAATAATTTGAAATTGCCCTTTAGCCCTTTTCCGAGTCGGAAGCTAGAAATAAAACTACGATGGTTGAAAAAATAAATTGTTTCTTAATAACATTTGTTTTAACAATATTTGAAAAATATTGTGTTGAAAACAACGTAGAATAAAAGTAAAACGAATGAACAAAAAATTATTTATTTGTAACTAGTTAATGGTTGGTTTTAACAAAAACAAAACAAAACTCAGACACCGCAGTTGACATAGGAAATAGCGCCCCCTTCAGTTCCGGAAAGCAATGGCACCTTTGGTATGGTTGTGCCCGCCCAGTGCCCACTCTCCGCCACATCCTACAAGCTGCACCTAAGACCTTCTCGGCCACTCTGGTTCAAGGGGAAAAATCGATCTTAGGCTTTATGAATCGATTTTGTAAAATTTATATGAAATCGATCCAGAATTGATTAAATAGATTTTTTACCAAGCCCTAGTAGCTCCTCTGGTACATCCAGGAGTCAAGTTAATCTGGAGTGTCTTCATATTTCTGCTAAAATGATCTTATGATACAAAAATGATGGCGATGTAAAGGTTAATATAAATACTTTTGTATAAACTACTATGAAATTTAGACTGTAGCTATTTTTAGACAGGAGAAATCCACTTTGGTCTTGGTTGCAATCAGACTAGCCGTTAGCTTATCAGTCATGTTGGATGTAAATTCTTTTTCCAAACAGTAAGCTAATTAAGTTAAACAGTAATTATTTATAACTTACAAAAATCATTTTAACGTTTGAATTTGCTCCATCCAAACAACACACTAAAATAAACATGAAACAATGACATGAGATAAATAAGTATATGCTACATGTTAAGTTTACTTATTGGTATGATAATCTAAAAAACTTCTAATACCTATTAGGTGGTAAATTAATGTTTTACTGACATCTCATTGTGCATGCGTGCGTGCGTGTTTCTACTGCTTTGTTGTTCTAACAGACTCAAATTCTGTATTTTCAGGGCACCAATTTGGCGAGACAGATCGGTGCTGTGGCCTATGCAGAGTGCACCTCCAAGTACTCAGAGAACAGCGTCCGTGACGTTTTCCACGTCACCACCCTGGCATCTGTGTGTGTGACCCAAAAGGGTCGGCACGCGTCGCGGCCACAAGCGGATCTCGCAGCAGCCTCCTCGGACTGAGATTCACTAGCACCCGCCACCCATTAGAAAGGACCGAGACAAAAGCTGTGTGCTGATGTAGGGACCAGAACCTCCCAGATGCACATTCAGGTTCTTTTTGTTTTTTGTTGTTTTATAGTATGTTTTCCTGTAAATATTTGTTTTTATTTTTATCTTATTTTTTAATGTTCCAATCAATCAATCAATCAATCAAACCCAACTGCACATGAACTTTGGTGAATTTGTGTCAGACCGCTGCACTGCATAAAGAACATCATGGTAAAAACATGAATGAGCGCTGTCCTGTGGAGCTCTTTGAAGGATTGTTTGTTTGTTTTTTCCCTCAAAGCTCTGCTTGTTATTTTTCTCCCTGGCTGTGCTATCATCAGGGGAGAGCATTGTAGTGGCTGAAGCTACGTTTCTTCAAGAGCTTTTACATGAACACAAAGAAAACAGGCAGGTTTGCAACAGGAAACAGGACTGTGAGTGGTGAGATTTAAAGAAAATAAGGATTTGAAAGCTCATTTTGCAGCAAACAGAAGTAGCAACGCTGGTTTTCACTTTTATTGTGTTGTTTTATGTTTGAAATGCTATTCAGTCTTTACGTGTTCAAGTAAACGAAGCACAATATGATGCAAGAACAGTGTTCCCAGAAATCTGTGACTAGAGGAGGGAACTTTGTTGTTCAACTTCATCTGAAACTGAAAATCTGAAGAAGAAAAAAACTTGGGCTAAGATGACACTAATTTTCTTAAACCACAAGTGCTTTTAATATGAAAAACAAAAAAAATCACTAAACTGAAATGTTGTGTATTTGATCTTGTTCTAATTAATTTGTTTAGGATGGAAAGACTTTAAGATGACATTTATGTTGTACATGCAACTCTGAAATAATAAAAACAACTTGGTCTGCTAACTGTTGGGTTATCTTTAATTTGACCTGTTTGTTGGACAACAAATATGAAGTAAAGACAACCAGTTTACTGAAATATTACAGAAAAAATATGTAAAAAGAGACAAAAGTGAAAGTAGAGTATGAATTTAAACTAGTGTCTCTTGCCTTTTTCCTTACTTTTACTTAAGTCGCACATTGAAAGTACTGTGGATGCATCATTAGGGCTGGAATATACTTGCTGCTTAACCTTGCATTGGCGCAGGCAGCAGGCTGCGTCTTTGTTCACATACTTGCTGCTACACGGGACTGCATTGCATGTAGTATTAGAGTGTTCCACTAGGGGGCAAACTATTTTATTTTAACATATGTAGGGAGGATTAACCCCTTGAGATGATACATCTCGTTTTCAAGGGGGTCCTCTATTACATCAATACAGCAGTGTACAAGACAGCAGATCAAAAAATACAATTACAGACAGCGTTACATCACACATACACACTGAACTAAAGACTGGTTACTCTAGGAAAGCTGCAGGCATCCGACAAAGGATGTGGCTTCATTTCTCCTTTTAAGAGTTTTATTGAGTCCACTTACTGGATTGACATTACACTTCTTTGTGTGTGGTTCTATAAATACAAATAGAGTACTCAAATTAGGATAATCTTTACATAATCTGTGGAAATGTGCATTAAACCTCTAACAGAACTAAACACTAAAGGCGTATTTACTATCTGAAACGTGCATAAACAGGCAACATTTGCTAACAAGTTAGCTAAACATACTCGGCTTAATATTAGGATTTAGAATAAACAATATGAAGCTCCAGCTTAATTATGATTGGCAGGTGGGCTGGTGGTGCAGAGTCTAGACTTTTCCACACACAAACACAATGGCCCACAATACTCAAACTCACCCACCCACCCAACACAAACCCCACCACAAACATGCTATAAAGACCTTAAGCATTAGTAATGTTTAAGGTTAACAATTAAACAATTAGTAACACTGGCAAATATTCCGAAAATGTTCAACCAGAGCTCTTCGGAATATTGTAAATGAAGATATAGAGTGGAGAGGTGAAGGGAGATTATTCCAATCATTCGGAGCCTTAAAACAAAAAGCATATTTCCCTACCTCTCTTTTCATTCTAGGAACACAAACTAGAGAGTACTCAGACTGGATAGAGAGCCAGGTTTGTGGGTACCATAGACATGAATACCTAGACGCCCCATTGGGCGCTGGAGAGCGTAACAGCGCCATATTGGATGGGTCTCCTCATTCTCCAAAGTCAATGCAGGGTGGGCATCTATGCATGTTTTTGTGCAGCCTACAGTTGCAACAACCTTTGTACTATTGAAAACAGATCACATGGGATTACTATTGACTTTTTTAGCCTACCTGATGGGATTTTATATTTTCATTTGTTTAATTTTTTTGTTTAATTATGTTTATATTTATATATATATCATGTCATACCATATGTCTGATTTTGTGAAAATGCTCGATAAAATTTGTTTTTTAGCTGGGTAAGCACCTTCCTCAGTAGAAATGAATGCACTGGTGGCGAATAGACACCCAACTAAGATGGCAGCCAGTCACTACGGCAGCTCCTATAGGCAGTGCCAGTCCACGAGGCGTCTACGTAAGTGTCTGTGGTGGGTACAACCAAAACAAACATGGCGTCAGTAGAAGAGATCAGGAACTGGTTAATTTTGAGATCACAACAGAAAAAATGGCAGCAACGTTAAGATGGTATGAAAAACCTCTAATCCAGAGAGGGAGTCACCATGGTGAGTGTTTCTCACTTGTTTTGTCAACTCCGCCTGCTGGTTATTCGTATATTGCAGCGTTCGGACGCGTTGCGTTAATTTCAAGGGACGCGCACAGACAACGCTTCAAATCAACGCAAGTTACGCGAGGCAGCCATTTTAAACCTGCGTACGCTTCATTAAACAGCAAGTATATTCCAGGCCTAATTTTAAATAAAATGCGCTAAAATACCAATATATTGACCACAAATGTCTACAGCACTATTAGACATTCATTTATACAGTTTATCAGCAAAACAAAAAAGGTGATTTGGGGGTGACTTGCTCTTTAACTTCCATAGACATCTATGATCTGTATAATATTTATGTTGTCCCCCTGATATTACGGCTGCAGTGGTTCTGGTCTGACCTTTAACTGTGACTTTTGTTCCAGTTTGTTTTCCACCACAATGCTTAAAGCCCCACAGCGACTTGCTGCCTTTGTGAGCAGTGGCAAAGTGACATTTCACAGCATCGCTGCCATGTTCCCGTATTCCGGGAGCGCGAGGTCACACTCTAAGCTGGAGGCCAAAGCGGGGCTAAAGCCCCCACCGGCGGGTGGAGGACGTCCACAAGACAATACAGCCTCCAGAATAATTTAATCACTGATGCCTACAGAGATTCACATGAACCCATCACATTAATGGATAATGAATTTTCCTAATGCGAGTTCCTTCTAAATATGGAGAAATTTAGTTAAACACAAGTTTCTATTTCTACATCATCATGTTGTCTCCTGCCGTAAGAGCATTAAGACCACTAGCAATCTGTGGTGACATAATTAGATCTGAGTTTCCAACTTGGAGCTTGCACCTGTCTTATTTTGTCTTTAAAGGAAAAGTCAAATTATGTTAGAGGGAAAACCATCGGGCAAAAACGACCTCAGCTTCATATGAGGAGCCCACGGCAGGATGTTGTTAGTTGAAGCTACGGTGATTTAGTGACGATATTAGAGCTGTCATAAATTTAACAGTCATCCCTCCTTCTTCACCTGCTAACTACAAAGCTAATGGCAACAATTTTTCAATCTGTCTGGTGCATCGCATTAAGAGGAGGTTTAAGTTAAGTTCTGTAGGAGTAGCGCAAGGAAAACAAAACATAAAGCTCTTAAAAGTTTAAGAGTTCATTTCTATTTTCTGCTTTGTCAGAAGCCACACGGTACCCAGGATTAACATTTCATCTTTTTATGCACCTGCAGTGTGTCAGCTTGTTGGGAATAAAACCAAAAACTGGCAAACAAAAAAATATATACAGCGATTAGGTGTATGACACTATAGGGTGTTTTCTGTACATTCAGCTAACTCTAAGCACTTACAATGATTAGAATATAAACTGACAAAACTGTCCCAACAAAAAAAAAAAGTCCCAATCTCCTCAGATCAGACTCTATAATATATAATGAACATGTTTCATAATAAACTTCAAACTCGGCTTTTAGCATTTTTTGAATTAGATGGCTGAGTTTGAGTTACTGCTGACATTATGGAGTATGTGTCTGGGATGGCTCTCAGCTACTACAGATTTAGTTTAAAGAGGACCTAGAATGTAAACCAACATGTTTCTCGTTGTTGTTGAATAAAGACAGCTTGAGTGGTCAAAAGTAGCATACCAAAAAGTCAAAGCTGTGTGTGATGTACTTTTTATGTAAATTAGAAAGTTGAAAAAGGCGAGAGAAAAACTTCTGTTCTGAGAAAGCCTTCCTTAACACGTCATAAGGGGGAGCGCCTCCTCAAACCTGCATGTCTCCAGTGTCTGAGGCCTTCCGGGGAAACCGACCAATCAGCAAGCAGCTCATTATCATATTCATGTCCTGGCCGAGTGGGAGGGGCTAACAGCTCTTTTCACAGCAAGGCGGGTTTAGGGGTTTTAGAACGACCTGTATCAGGGCTCCTGGGACAGATGAAAGCCAAAAGAACATTTCTTATGCCTTTTAGAGGCTCAAAGCTGTTTTAGATTGTTGATATACTGTATTCTAGGATTCTGTAAAAGTGAATGAGTTATTCCTATTTTTGTGTTTTCTATGGTCAGTTGGCTTCAGCTTCATCTTTAATTGGTTCCTGAAAGTTTTTGTTATCAAAGAAAAAGAAGAAAACAATTAAGTTTATTAAAATAAGAGTGGAAGTGGGAATCCTAAATCTGGTTATAGAGGACCAAACATCAGAAAAATAAAGAGAAATTAATAATTAGCCTATTCTGTTTAAAAATTTGAGTGTAATCAGATAAACTATGTGCCAGGCACTGTTTACTGACAGTAAATGCCTGAAATTTGTTCTGTTGTTTTTTCCACAATTTTAATGATAAGCTAGATACATTTATACTAATGAAATTGGTTTGCCAACAGTAACAAGGACGAATCAGTAATAAAAATAATAATAATAATAATAATAATACATTTTATTTAAAATAGCGCCTTTCAAAACACCCAAGGTCACTTCACAAGATAAAACACGATAAAATACAATAAAATACTAAAACAAATCAGTCATAAAAACAATCAAATAAGTCACAAGTCATAAGCAGTTTTGAATAGATGAGTCTTGAGCTTGGATTTGAAAAGAGTGAGGCAGTCAATGTTTCTGATGTCTGGTGGGAGTGCGATCCAAAGACGGGGAGCAGAGCGACTGAAAGCTCTGTCCCCCATGGTCTAAAGTAGGGCTGGGCGATATGGCAAAAATTTCATATCCCGATATAGCTCATTTTATATCCTGATAACGATATACATAACGATATGGCATTGTTTCTTTTAATTAAATTCATAGTTAATATAAAATTTCAAGTGTTTGCACCAACTCACCAAACCCACGTTTCTCGACCGTGTAGATTGGAACCATATCTTTGCAGATGTGCTTGGCAACTGCAGTAGTGATCTCCTTCATCTGTGGGAGCTGTGGTTATATGGTGCGCCACGGCTAAACGCCTGTTGCAGCGTCTGTGTCTGGAGTTTGTTATGAGCGCTTACGCTACCACTCGACGCTGCTTTTACGGCTTTTGCTTGTTGACTCTCTCTGTATTCTTTATCGTGGTTCTTGCGCAGCTGATAAAATACATTTGTAGTGTTGGAGTCTGTTGTTGGCACCGGGAACCGGCAAACTTTACAAACAACTGCTTTCTGGTCCGCGTCGGCCTTCCTACACCCAAACAACAGAAGTTTCCCCTCTTTTAGGTACAAGCTCCTCCGTTTGGGTTGGCAGGTCATCCTGTTGAAAATTACCCTGGTCTGAACCGCGTCCGCTACCGTCCTCCTCCATGTTTGTTTATGCATGGCTAGCGTGGCGCGCTGCGCGTGCATGGACATGCCGTAAGGCATCATGACGTAAAATACTGCCGTAAAACGCCGTATCGTGGTGTAAACGATAGAGCTTCATATTAAACGATAGACATTTTCTATCGTACAGACGAAACATTTCGTCATATCGCACAGCCCTAGTCTAAAGGACTGTATAGGTACTGGCTCGGGGTTAGTACTCTCTTTACACTGGGAATGCCGGCCAGAGCATCACTTAAAGCCACTCAGAATATGAAGGAGACGAGCTGCAATATCTGTTGAACTCCTTTCTTCTTTATTACTCCCAATGATTTACACGTCAGGTGGAGCAGGATGATGGATGAGACAGAACCATGTCCATGTGTGTGGTTTTTCTACAAAATAATAACAGACATGACTTAAACTTAACCAAAATATCAAACAAATCTAAATAACAACTGTTTATCAACACCATTCAATCAGTTATATACAAACTAAACAGTCAGATGACACAATACACTAACTAGTCATCAGCTCATCTTAAGACGGTACAATTCCCGGCTTGTCAAGCTACCCTCAACATTTACAGTCAACTTCCGGTTTGGAACTAACAAAACGCTCTTATTTTGACACCCGACATGAGGACTTCCGGTAGTAGATTATCTTAGCTTAAATGATATTAAGTGACTCCCATTCTTGCACCGTAACAACACGGTCTGAGTACTTTAAGGGTGCAGTGAACCAACTCGTTCACCTTTACATATGTCCTTATAAGGCAATTTTTTTTCCCCTCCAGACGCTAGCGAACCAGCGCCGACTGGTTACGAGGGGGGTCAAACTAACGGCGCTCTCGTAGCAAATACTTAACACAGCTGACGAACCGCAACCTAAATTAACCTAATGATGACAAGCACTTACTGTTCATCCACGCACACACTTAACGTCACGGTGCTGCTCCCCGTGCCGTGCCATAACGCAGAGTGATACGTAAGAGTTAGCCAGAAAACAAACTTAAAGTAACATAGCTATAGCTACTTCCGGTGCGAACTTCCGGGTAATTTCAAAATAAACCAACAAAAACTTGACCACAAACTCAAGTGTTACAGCCCTTGGCTGTTTTGTGTGTTTTTTTTTTTAACTTCTCCTCTGGTTTTCCTCCCTTGCTGAGAGTGTGAGAGGGTAGCACCTGGCTCCTCTCCCACTGATGGACTCCACCAGCTGTCCCAAGTTGCAATCAGCCCTGAGACTGCTTAAAAAGTCAGCCAGCCCTCAGTTCAGGGGGGCAGCAGGACAGAGAGGTTCTCTCTGTGCTGGTGTCTCCCCGGCAGCATCTTTGGTTTTGTAGAGTTTAGGTTTTGGTAACAGTTTGTCTCTGTTTTGGAGTTCAAAGCCTTTTTAGGACAGAAAGCTTGCTTTCTTAAAGGTTTTAGTAGTTTTAGCAAACAAAGGCATCCACTAGTGTTTAAAGTGTTTTGATGATGCCCATTTTTGATACATTTTAAAGTAAGGCATCCACTAGTGTTTAAAGGGTTTTATGTTGCCTTTTTAGACTAGTTTGCTTTTAGGATTTATCAGAGACTTTGTAGCTGCTGTTATTCAAGTTGTCTGCCGGTTTTGTCTTGTTTCTATTGTGTTTGCCTTCATTATTATTTTTGTAAATAAACTTTGTTGTATTGGTTTCAACAACATGGACATGCCTCCTTATTAGTTACCCCAGGCCACCTAGACGGCCTGGAACGTAACATCAAGACTTTGAGGGCTTTTCTACAGAAGGGGTTTCGGTGATGACACAGGCTGCTGAATTCTGGACCAGTTGCAGTTTATGAAGGAGTTTATTGGGGAGACCAAAAAGAAGTGAGCTGCAATAGTCAAGACGGGAAGTGACAAGGCTGTGGAAAAGAATGGCTGAAGCATGAGGGGTCAGAGAGGAGCGAAGACGATTTATGGATCGAAGATGGAAGTGGGCTGACCAAATTATGTTATTGATGTGTGCATGAAATGACAGTGAACTGTCAAGGATGACACCCAGACTCTTAACCTGTGGAGAGGGGTAGACCGTGGCACTGTCAATGGTTAGGGAAAAACTGTCAGCTTTAGAGATGGTGGACTTTGTACCAATAAGGAGAATCTCAGTTTTATTGCCATTAAGTTTGAGAAAATTTGAGGTGAACCAGGATTTAATATCAGAGAGGCAGTGGGTCAGGGATGAGGGTGGGAGTTAGGCTTGCTGGAAATATAGAGCTGGGTGTCATCCGCGAAACAATGGAACTGGATGCCAAATTTGCGGAAAATATTACCAAGAGGGAGAAGGTATATTATAAAGAGGAGGGGCCCCAGAAAAAGATTTTAACTGAATGAACTGAGTGCGACCAGTGAGATAAGATTGAAACCAGCTGAGGGGAGTCTGAGTGATACCTAAAGAAAGAAGTCTCTTGAGGAGGATGGGGTGAGAAACGGTGTCAAAAACCGCACTCAGATCGAGAAGTATGAGGATGGATATTAAACCAGAATCAGCAGCAATGAGAAGATCATTAGTGATTTTAATGAGGGTTGTTTCTGAACTGTGGTGGGGGCGGAAACCAGATTGAAAAGGTTCAAAGAGGTTATTGCGAGAAAGATGTGTGTGTAGCTGCGATGCAACAGTTTTTTCTAAGACTTTGGAGATAAATGGAAGGTGGGAGATAGGACGGAGGTTATTGAAATCATTGGGATCTGCACCTGTTTTTTTCAGGATTGGAGAAAATGCTGCAGACTTAAAGACGAGTGGGGAGCAGAGGGAGGTGGAGTGTACAGAGGGGACTACAGTTGTTAAAGACTTCTCCCTGGCTCTGCCTCCATCTAAAAGGCTAGGTTATCCTGAGTTATCTCTGTAGTTATGCTGCTATAGGCTTAGACTGCTGGAGGACATACTGACCACTTTCCACACTCAGCTACTCTCTTCTACCACCACTCTCTAATTGCATTATTTCCTGTTATTTCAGCTGTTAACTTTACTTTCTAAGTGTTTTTCTCCCCAGAAGAAGCTACACTGGTGTTCTGCTGAGCTGTGGTGGCCTCATGGAGGGGGCCATCGGCTGGCACACTGCTGCCAACCACCTAACATTCTCCCTCTCCTGGGGCCTCATTTATCAAACGTTCGTAGAAACGTTCCTATATTCCTTCCTACGGATGAAATTTAGAATGTGTGTACGAACAGTCAATGTCCTGATTTATGAAACATGCGGTGGCCTCTCGTACGCATGTTCCTCCGCAATCGTCTGATGATAAATCCCACCTGTGCGCTTACAGGAGCTCGTGCCCGTTTAACGTCATTTACATACAGAAACGCCCTCAATTAACCATATTTGGTCACACTACGTCCTCAGATCCGGAGGGGATTCCCTGGGTTCTTCCCGGAAAAAAAAGAAAAACTTTATTGACAGCGAGATCGAAGCACTGGACACTTGACAACCCGTGTATGATCGGGGAACAGAGGAGGTTCTGGAGGTTGTTTTATTTGTAAAATAGAATCTGGACTGGAATCGAATCAGTGCGCTGCGCTCAGGGAAGAGCCGTTCCCTCTGGAGTGCACTCTGCTCTGCCAAATCCTCCAAAAATAAGAAAAATCACAAGGCGCTTCACAAGAACAAAATAATTAAATTAAATTAAAACATAATAGATAAATAAATTCAAAATGATTTAAAACATCATAAAATGGGAAGAGTAAACATTGTGATTACAAAATAACACGAAATCAGCCATTCTACAATGTCAGATTCCCGTGGGTCACGGGTGATTTAGCACTAATAATGTGACACAGCTGTTTATCCACCAAAATAATTATTTTTTGGGTAGAATAATTAGTGGATGAGGAACACGCGTGGATCACTGAGACCGTCAGAATTGCGGTTCCCTTGTTCCGCCACTAGATGCTGTTCCTACGCATGGTCACAGCTGTTCTTATATTTAGGAACGTTTTCACGCACAAGTACAAATTGGTAAATACCACACAATGCGTAAAATCGTTCCCACGCACGAAATACGCACAGATCTGTACGTAAGTACGGTTGATAAATGAGGCCCCTGATATTACATCTTACTTTCTTTAACATAGAATGTGCTACTATTAGTTCACCTATTGAATTAATTATAGATTCACTCAGATAAAGACAATAAAGTTTCTCTTACTAAATAGAACTTCTACTAAGAAATCACAGTGTAGCCATAGAAACACTACTTGATACATATGGTGTGTGTGTGGGGTGTGCGTGTGTCTGCTCTGTCTTCTCAACCCCCAGTGAGCCGTAGCGGATGGCTGCTCATACTGAGCCAGGATCCTCTGGAGGTTTCTTCCTGTTAAAAGGGAGTTTTCCTTCCCACTGTCGCTAAATGTTTGCTTAGTATGAGGATTGTATCAACACAATGACACTAGTCAGTGTCTTGATGCAATCTGCTGGGTTCCTTATATAGGAAACTTTTTTACTGATTGGCTTAATGAACTGAACTGTATTGGAATGTTTACTTTGTGAAGTGCCTTGAGACGACTCTTGTCGTGATTTGGCGCTATAGAAATAAACTGAATTGAATTGAACAGTTCCAAAGGATAATGAGGAATGAAAAATGGCCTTTATGAAAGGGAGCAGGGAGGGTAGGCAAGATTTAACCAAAACTGTGGGTAGGGGATCTAACTGACAAGTGGAAGCTTTGGACTTGATAATGAAATCAGATATTACTGAAGGATGGGGAAGTTCAAAAGTGGAAAGTTGAGAGAGGGGTTGAGAGAAATCGGAGAAAGGGGGTGAGAAGGGAGGTAGAGAAGGGGGGCCAAGGTGCTGATGAATCCTATGGACCTTATCATTAAAAAACTGGAGGAGAGAGTTACAGGTTTCAGATGAGTAAAGATGGGAAGGTAGGGAGTCAGGGGGATGAAAGATGTTATTATAGATGGAAAATATTATCTTAGTATTGTCAGTGTTGGAGCAGATAAGACCGGAGTAATACTGTGATTTGGCCTGAGAAATGGAGTCCTGATAGAGAGAAATCTGAGCAGTGTATAAGTCCTTATGAATAATGAGACCAGTTTTCCTGTACAGTCTTTCTAGCCTGCGATTTGTGGCTTTCATGGCACGGAGGGCAGGGGTGAACCATGGAGCAGACCGGTTAAAGAAAACAGAACGAGTTTTGATGGGAGCAAATGAATCTAAAATGGAAACCAAGCCATGATTATAGTGACTGTCAAGAACATCGGTACTAGCAGAGAGATCTGGGTTCAAGTCGGCTATGCAGGAGGAGAATGAAGCTAGATCAATGTTCTTAATATTACGAAAAGAAATAACACGAGGTAACTTGGTAGTGGAGAGAGAGAGAGAAACAGAAAAAGAGATGAGGAAATGATCAGTGAAGGGGAGCTGATCAGCAGAGCAGTTGGATGGGGACACACCGGAACAGCAAACTAAATCCAGAGTGTGTCTGTAATCTTATTTTTCAAATACTGTTCTCTTACTTTGGCCCCTTTGTTTGTATTTTGTGTTCTGTTATGATGTTATGTAATATACAAAGTTATACTAATAAAGTTTGATTAAAAAATAAATAAATAAATAACAGCCTCCCGGAAGTTCGAAAGACGTCACCAGATGTTTTGGAAACTGTTTTCAAGGCGTACTTTTTTTGAAGTTTTACGGTCATCTACAAAAAGAAAAAAATGTCGAAAAAAGATGAGAAGGTAAGGAAAAAGCTATCGGGTATTCGTTTTGTTGATTTAAGTTAGTATAACAATAGAAAGTGTATATTTGCTTATCTCTTATTTTTTATCTTTCTTTTTGCACCAAGTACCGCAACAATTTCCTAATGTTGTGATTTCTCGAACATATGGCAATAAAACCCTTCTGATTCTGGTAATATTGGCCGTTTCTCAATAGGCCAAGGACGCTGAAGAAACGTACTCCGTTGCTCATGGCAACAAGTGCTGTTGCTACGGCTAAAAAAACGAAGATAGAAGTTAGTTTGTCCCTTAAATAACAAAATAACAATGAATACTTATTATTTGTACAATATTTGGTCCACTTTTGATCAAAAACTATCAAATACCAGCATTTCCCACTGTTAAATGAAGAAAAAAGTTTATTTTTTTCATCACCACAGAGCTGTTTAGGGCAACGCTGCTTTTATTTTATTAGTGGGTTACAGTGGCGAAAAAAGTGGGTATGCAGTGTGTGCAACACAGGAGCACAGAGCTGGAGGGGGAGCATGAAAAAATATTTTGGTCTGCAATTCCTGTATTTATTAATAACAATAACAGGTGTATAATGATGCTGTTTGTGTATCTGCAACAAATGAGTGATTAATAACAAAAACACGTCAGTAATTAGACCCCCCCCCACACACACACACACACACCATGCTCTGGTGTCACAATGAGCGCAAATCAAAGACGAGAACGGCGGAACCTTCCTTGGCTATCCTGCGATTCCAAATCACGCGACCGGGACGCGTGATTTGGAATCGTAGGATGGTCAAGGAAGGTCCCGCCATTCTCATCTTTGATTGGCTGGAAGGGCTCTCCTACGATGGGCTATTTCATTCAACAGCAAACCGTCTTCCCTCGCTGCAGGGTTTTTATGCAGGCAGATCTTGAGGAGGTTTTTAAGAACATGTGAACTTAGCTCTATAATAGCAATCCTGTCCTGCTTTGCAACATACCCGTTTTAGTTTCTTTTATAAAATAATCTGAAAAACGTCAAATGTGAACTTGTAATGAATCTTGTTGCATTTATCACACTGTTGGATTGACTTTGTATCTGTTGGCTCTCAAACATTGGGGTTATCTCATGTTTTCACTTTCATATGTTAAGGCTGTTTGCAAGTTAGAACACATCTCTCATCATCTGTTTAAATGTGTATCATTTAATCGAAATTTAATTCAATGCTGATTATGATTTAGACCTATTTTTCACCAGTTTTCATTATTCTAGAAGAGAAACAGACCTGCTGCACACAGCTGGGTAAAATAGGGCAGTTTTATTATATTTCATACCCAGGTAAGGCACACATAGCCTATGTACTCCGCTAACCTCAATGCTTGAGAGCCAACAGATAGAAAGTAAATTCAACAGTGTGATAAATGCAACAAGATGCAACACTCGCACCCCTGACCGGGAACATGCAATCAAAGGGCGCAAGGATGCAAGTGCGAGTATTGGGATTGGGCCAAGGATGCATGAAATGCATCCTCGATTTAATGGGCGGGGCAAGAACACATCCGGGAACTTGGAGCATACTTGCATGAAAGCATTCTTAGGTTTGGAACAGTACTTGGACCAGCAATGAAGACGTTTCACAAGGACGTGACTACAAAAGTACAGACAAGTACACATATTGCGAAATGGCCATTGTGTTTATGCAAATGTTTTACGTGAAATTGAGCTTTAGTTTACTTGAGAATTCTTTCATAAAGACGTTAATCATAAATAGGTTTGAATACTGTTCTCTTTGTAGATGCCAGAAAAGAGAAAATCTTCTCACCTCCACCTTTCTGACCAGAGAGCCACAAAAAGGAGGAGAGACACATGTAGCCCATCTATTCCAACAAGTGAAAGTGAGTCACCACCATCACAAACAGCAAATGCAGAGGAACATTAAATGTCCTGTAAATGTCATTCTATAGATTTTGGAAGTATTTGTTCATTTATGACAAAATTGTTTAACACAACGAAAAACTGACATTGCAGCTTAGGCTCCAGGCAGGGCACGGGGTCAGGGACTGAAGAGGAACAGGTTAGCTGTTCCCGTGTGCTCAAAACGTTATGTTGTTGATCAATTAAAAAAAAATGTCATCATTCACACAGAGTAGATTTGTATTTCATTATCTGAAAGTATCTGATTAGTTAAAAAAGGTTTAGTTTGAGTTTAAAAACAGGAATGTCACTATTTTCCTTGTCCTTTTTNGTTTCCTGCCTTCCTCCTGATTCACCTCAAGTTACTTTTGAACTAAACAGGTCAAATTAATCTACTGGATGAAAAACAGTGGAGTGTGCGCTGGCGGCCGCGCAGGTGAGGTGAAATCACCTGAGCACAGGTGACACGCTCCGCTGCGGAGTGCGTCAGACACGAATACAAGATACGATTAAAAGACAGAAGTACCAGATTATATGAACGGACATGAACGATCGCGTGTTAATTATATTTTTGGTGGCGCCACTTTGAGAATGTTACTGTGGCCGTGCGCAGCTGCCCGGCGCGCATCAATAATCAGCATTATCTGTCCTCTCCGCTCAAAAAAATCCCCGGTGCGCTGAGAGTCCATATAAATAATGTAGTATAGGTAGAAACAGGATCTTTTTTCGGGCTTCCCCTGGGTGTGTAGGTTGACGGCTTCCAGCTCCCCCGTAATTCAAACTCGGCTCCTGCCTGCGTAAGCTGCGCAACGTGTGTGGTGACGTCATTTGCGCCGCCTGGAATTGATAAGAGAATCGTTTGCAAAAATGGCGAACGATTCCTAGGAATTGAAACAATGGGAACCGGTTCTCAACAAGAACCGGTTTTCGATTCCCAACCCTACTTTTTAACACCTTAATCTAACTGCTGAAATGTCTCCTCAGCCTTCATTAGTGTCTACAGGAGCGGGTCATCACTAAATCAAACAAATCAGCTGTGTTCATGATCTAAAACATGCAGCACTAGGCATGTTAGCTCCTCTTTGCTAAGTCCAACAGGTGGCAGACCACCACTCTGAAGTTGCAAGTGTGGTATTCTGGTCACAGAGGGCTAACCACTAGGTTAACCCTGCAAAGGATCATTTTAGTACATACTTGCTCAAGAAAAGGATTTAAAAATATGAAAACGATTCATAGGATGCCTTTAAAGCTGTTTTAGAAAGGCAGTAAAAAATCAGTTGTGAATAATGTTTCTCTGAGCTGAAGCCATTCAAGAAGCTACAAGTAAGATAATAATTTAAAACTTTTACAAAGAAAAAAGCTTCAACGTGGAAAAAAATCCCTTTAGGTTTGAACAGAAGTGTTTTGGAAATGAGCAGAAGTTTCGTGATGCTGACCTTCAACCTGACACATATTTCTGTTTGCTTTGGCTTTTGAGTAACACGTTAAATTAAAGGCAGACTAAAGTCTGATTGATTATGTTGCTGAAGCTCAATTTGAACTTTTGTGTTGTAAATTTAACAGAAAAATGATAACTTTACCACGTGTTTATTTATCTTTACAGACCAACAGAACATAATCCTAGTGGTGGATACCAACATTCTCCTCAAACACTTGGATTATGTGCAGAACATTCTTTCTTGTGGCCTTGGAGGTAATTAACATTTCAATTTTTTGCTAAAATTATCACTCAATACCACTTTTTTGTAGTTACATTTATTATTTTATGCAGTGTTTTGTTAATTTAATCTATTTTGAGCTAAATAACAAACTTTTCTTTACAGTTGCATTAACTCAAAATTTATTTCCATCTCCTGTAAACAAGATGCGTACATTTTTATTGTCCTGCAGATGATATTTTAGGACTAAAAATTGAGAAAACCTTTGGTCAGAGTCACTGATGAAAGCTTGTTTGAGGTTCAGGTAGTGATTCTTTCTGTTTTCATTTATCTGCATGTGTAATGCAGTTAAAAGTACAAAAAAGAGACCAAAAAAATCACATTTTGAGCCTATCAAAGTTTTATTGTGGGTTGTAACGTCTACATTCACTTTTGTGGTCTCTGGTCTCTTAGCGCTGGGCTTGCCTGTCGTTCTGGTCCCCTGGGTGGTGCTGCAGGAGCTGGATTTAAAAAAAACAAAAAAACAAACAAGGCAAACAATGTGGCTGCGCGGGCATGTCCTGCCATCTCATTTATTTTTCACACATTGAAGAGCCGGCACCCTCGCCTGTGGGGGCAGTCAATGCAGGAGGATTCCGTGAGCGGTGGTGAGTTTTACCGACTGTAAAAGTCTATAAATGAAGAGTTTTAGTCTGCTCAGCTGCTTTTCAAGCCATAACAGATTTCAAATAGACAGGATTTTGTTATTTCTAACAAAGTTTTTACTCTGCTAGTTCTGTCATCTGGAGTTTCACTGAATAAACTCTAGGTACTGTGTCATTTTTAGACTCTGGTTTCTCTGAGTCCCTTGCCCTCTGCTCTTTTTCTGTTCTCCAGATGGCCGTAAGTGTGAAAATAATGATGACAGAGTGCTGCCTGCAGTACCAAAAATTGTATCCAGCTTGCGCGGTCATCTTATGCACGTGAGTCCCCCTCCCCTTGCCCCCCTCTCTTCAGTTTGCTGCTACTGCAAAGAATGTTTTCTGCTAATAATGCACATGCATGTGACTGTGTCAGATAGTTCCAGTTGGAATGAGGGGACCTGATGGTTTTTCAGAAACAATGGATGCGATGATTGAGGAATTCTCGGTTTAGCTCAGGAATTTTATTTTATTTATTTTTTTATTTTTGGCCAACATTTGCTGCGGAGATGATTTTATTCATTTTTTTTATTATCTTTTGATTTATTGCTGCTATTTATCATTCATTTTTCTTAGAACAGGAAACTCAAACACTGGCTTATTGCAACACATAACTGTGGTGTGGGTTGTCCTTTCTCTACTTAATAAAGTAAGTAAATATTTAATCTTTCTCTTGTAGCGATGATCAAAATCTGTGAGTGGAGTGAAGGCTCTCCGCCATAAAGATTTGGTGGAAGAGGTAAGGACTGGACTTGAGGGAGTTCAACCTCTAGTCCTCCCTCGCGTCCTCCCTCATCCAGTCCAGCCATGTGGTCAGATGGAAGCTGTGGCCTCTATCAATGAAGGTGATTCAAGGATTAATGTGTTCTTCATGCAAAACCCACAAAAACTCCAATGTTATTATTAACAGTCCATATCCAGGCACTCAGCTTGTCCATCTACCTGGTCAATGCTTTCTTGTTTCTTTTCCATCACTTTGGCTTTCTTCATTTGAAGGCAACATATTATGCAAAACTCACTTTTTGCATCCTTTGTTGCTGCCATGTGGGTCTCTGCTGCTTCTATAAACAAACCAGTTTTTCCATCGTAGGGCTTTATAATGGCCTGACAGACAGGCGTGGCGACTACTGCGCTGACAACGCCACCTTTTGATCATTCTGAGGTGTGAAATCTCTAAGTTGTCTAACATCAGAATAGTGATTTATATATCATTTTTGCACACGAGCAGTCTTACTTCTGACGAGTTTTAACTGCGCAGGTAAAGTTGATTTTTGCGTCATTTTTTTAATCAGTGGGATTTACTCCTCTATTATAGAGTCTGCTTTAACACTTGAGCAAAAGCAAATTGCTGGTTTAAATAATCTAATGATTAATCTGCGGTGAAACGACAGCAACCATCCAGAAAATTATGTTCTGAGGGTAATTTGGGTTTATT
This sequence comes from Aphyosemion australe, assembly GCA_006937985.1. Classification (NCBI taxonomy): domain Eukaryota; kingdom Metazoa; phylum Chordata; class Actinopteri; order Cyprinodontiformes; family Nothobranchiidae; genus Aphyosemion; species Aphyosemion australe. The sequence goes on from SSNS01001088.1 coordinate 54,814, forward strand.
TCTTTATTATAAAACTGTCTCCAAAGGGGTTTGATGACATAGCCTCATAAACCATAACACCCTGTCTCCTTGACCTTAAAACACCTTTGATTAAAAAAAGACTGATGATGCAGCAGAGTCTCTCTCTCTCTTTCCCCTCCGTGCGTCGCAGGAAAACGTCCCGTTTCATCTCTGCAGTGATGAAACCGACCCCTGAATGCAGCATTTTGACATTCAGACAAGCCCATTTCTTAATGAATGAACCCCCTTTTCACATTTTATCCTCAGTTTATAAATATATAATGTTTTTTTTATTCTGATGTATCGTCTTTTTTTCTGAACTTTACACAATTTCATTTTACTTCCAGTTTTATAATGATCATATGTTTATCTTTGAGACTACAATAAGTGATGTATAAATAAAGATGTGAGGTTTTTGTTGTCTTCAGGGTGTTCGTCTCAGCTGTAGCTGTTTTGGCCCTGCTGGTGTCAGCTGAAGGTAGTGTTGGGTAAGTTTGATGGTGCAGGAGGATGAAAAAAGGCTCTGAATCAAGAACTGACCCAAACTTCTGACTCAAACTGAATTAAATCAGAAATCTGGCATACACATTGATCTAAATGTTCACTGGACTTTATTATAATGATCAATTCTTTCCTTTTAGTAATAGCCTTTTGGTCATAATGCATAATATGATTAAGACTCTTAACACCACTTAATTTAATTATTTAATGCTGAAACTTTGGGCAGCGCAGAGGGGTGTGGTTGCTGAAATGACGTAATCCAGGTCACAGAAACATTTATTTATTATTTATTTAACTCCTGAAAACATCTGTATTCATTTTCTGTCATTTGATAATCTTGTTTTATGTTTTTACATTCATTTTGGTTACATATTTAAAGTCATTTGAAGGCGTTCAGTATTTTTTTTTTTT
>SSNS01001089.1:0-31634 GCA_006937985.1 Aphyosemion australe
ACACACACACACACACACACACACACACACACACACACACACACACACACACACACACACGCAGACAGAATGAGTTATATACTGCAATACAGTCAGGCATGTCCCTATGTATAGAACTCTCACACAATGGGGCAAATTTATTATCCAAGGCAGAATGGTGTCTGTTTGCTGTTCAGAATTAGCACTTGTGTACGTGTCCAGTCCAGTGTTCAGTTATTTATGATCATCGTGTGACTCAGAAATCAAAGTGGTGTATTTGTGGTACATAAATTACTGCCAAATGGGTATAATAAAACTTTAACTACTTTAAGCAATGACTCATATTAACCTTTGTAATGCTGCTTGTGTGTTTTTGTCTTTTTTAAAATTAACTCAAGACTTCAAGAGGGCGTTAGACGTTTATGCAGGAAAATTACTTAAAGGTGAGTGAACACAACGCCATTACTAACAAGTCACTGAAGCTGGAAATGCTGGGGTTCAATACTTGTGATTCCTTACATAAGACATTCTCATCATTGTAAACACATCATAGATCGAAGCAAAAAGGTGTATTCACAGTACAGCCATGGCCAAAAGATTTGAGAATTACACAAATATTAATTGCTACAAAGTTTGCTGCGGTAGTTTTCATGTAGACATTTTCATACTTTTTAATTAATTACAAAGTCCCTCTTTACTACAAAACTGAACTTAATCCCAAACAACCCCAAGGCATGTAAGAATGTCTAGCAAGCGCCAAGACCACCTCCTAAGGTTTATTCAGCTGTGGGACTGGGGGTCCACCAGTATAGAGCTTCCTCAGGCTAGACAGCTGTCAGAATGGTGAGGCAAAGGCTTATGAAAAATGTCCTAGTGTCCAGAACGGCAGCAAAGAAGTCACTATTCTGTAAGAAAAACATAAAGTACAGATTAGTATTCTGCTAAATATTCAAGGATTGGACAGCTGAGGACAAATCATTCCCTGAAGCCATTTTCTCTGATGAATCCATTTTCTGATCTGATTATGAAGAATGTGTGTTATCAGTCAGGATTCAGACCAGAAGTAGAGTGACAGCCTCTCACAGTGAACTGCAGATGACTTGAGAAAAGAACAGACAACACTACAAATAGTCAATGTTTAAAAAACCTAATGGAACAATAAATTAAATCCTCTGAAACTTGTGAAATGATTCTAATTCTACATCAGTTCTACACCTGCTTCTCACCTTTCCTCTGGCTAACTTCTACTTCCTCCAAGACATTGACTCAAAAGGCATTCATTTATACTAAAGACCACTGCAAATGTGTTGATAAAACTAGTGAACTTCAATAAAATAATGTTATGGAATGTGAAGTCTAGAGATAAAGTACCACAACATCTTTGTAATCTTTTCACAATGAAGAGAGAAAACGCCATCTAAAAATAAAATGTGAATAAGTCACATGATGTAGAAGCTTCAAAACAACTCCACACATTTTCCATAAGAATAATAATATTGAATATGAAAATCATCTGTTTAATACAATAGAACAATCCTGGGGTGACCAAGTAACATGAACTGAAATTTGTTGTTTTATTTCCTGTAGACTGTCACTAAGTGACCAGCTGTGATCAGCAGCAACACAAAGAGATGATCAGACCTGCTGTACCAGTCACAATTTGGTGAAACATTAAAAAGCAGGATGAATCCATCCATCCATTTTCCTCCACTTGTCCGGGGTCAGGTCGTGGGGGTAGTTTATTCAGCCCAGAGAGGCCCAGACTTCCCTCTCCCCAGCCACTTGGGCCAGCTCCTCCGGGGGAATCCCAAGACGTTCCCTGGCCAGCCGAGAATCATAGTCCCTCCAGCGTGTCCTGGGTCTTCATTTAGGTCTCCTCCCAGTTGGACGTGTCTGAAAAACCTCACCAGGGAGGCGTCCAGGAGGCATCCTGACCAGATGCCCAAGCCACCTCAACTGGCTCCTCTCAATGTGGAGGTCTATTCCAAGCCCCTCCCAGGTGACCAAGCTTCTCACCCTATCTCTAAGGGAGAGCCCAGACACCCTGCAGAGGAAACTCATTTCAGCCGCTTATAGCCGCGATCTCATTCTTTCGGTCACTACCCAAAGCTTGTGATCATAGGTAAGAGTTGGAAAGTAGATCGACCGGTAAATCCAGAGCTTTGCCTTTCGGCTCAGCTCTCTCTTAACTACAACAGACCGGTACAACACCCGCATCACTGCAGACGCAACACCAATTTGCCTATCGATTTTGCACTCCATCTTTCCCTCACTCGTGAACAAGACCCTGAAACATTTAAACTCCTCTACCTGACCAGGATATCATCCCTGACCTGGAGAAGGCATTCTACCCTTTTCCGATTCAGGACCATGGTCTCGAATTTTTGAGGAGCTGAATCTCATCCCAGCCGCTTCACGCTCGGCTGCGGCTCCAGCAAAAGCTGGAGATCATGTTCTGACGAAGCCAACAGGACCACATCATCTGCAAAAAGCAGAGACCTGATCCTTCGGCCACCAAAACGGATCCCCTCACCACCTTGGCTGCGCCTAGAAATCCTGTCCATAGAAGTTATGAACAGAATCAGAGACAAAGGGCAGCCTTGTCCAACTCTCACTGATAACAAGCCTGACTTATTGTTGGCAATGTGGACCAAGCTCTGACACTGGTCGTACAGGGACCTAACAGCCCGTATGAAGGGGCTTGGTACCCCATACTCCCAGAGTACCCACCACAGGGCCCCTCGAGGGACACGGTCAAATACCTTCTCCAAATTCACAAAACACATGTAGATTGGTTGGGTGAACTACCACGCACCCTCCAGGAACCCCCTAATGGTATAGAGCTGGTCCTGTGTTCCACAGCCAGGACAAAAACCACATTGCTCCTCCTGAATCCCTGAATAGACCTTACCAGGGAGGCTCATGAGTGTGATCCCCCTGTAGCTGGAACACACCCTGCAGTCCCCCTTTTTAAATAGGGGGTCCACAACTCCGGTCTGCCAGTCCAGTGGAACTGCCCCTGATGTCCACGCAATATTACAGAGCCGCATCAGCCAACACAGCCCTACAACATCCAGAGCCTTAAGGAACTCTGGGCAGATCTCAGACCCATTCGAAACAGCTTGGACCGTACCTAACGACAAAGGAGATGACTCAGCCAAAGCTGATGTCGCCATGAGAACGTCTAAACTTTTAATACAGCTGACTAAGGGGCCATAAAGATTACCCGTCCAGGTAGCGGCGATGCATTAAAACCAACGCATGCTAGCGGTGACATAGCAGCAGCGCACCTTATTAAATCTTAAATTTATATAAAAATATATACGTATCCTGACTACACGTCACCTTCGTAATGTCTGCCATACTCGCCTGCAAATTATGCCAACGTCTGCTCTCTTGTCACCTATGATTTTATGAGTTATTTTTTTTAAATAACTACATTAAATGTCCATTTTTAGTGGTTATCACTTCCATAAGTGTCAGATTGGCCCTCCTCCACCTCCCGGTGGTGTCCCATAAGTGTTTAAACACTGCAGGAATCTTTTTGAGGCAGATAAAATCCTTAAATGACAATAAAAATAAATAAATTGCCTAAATAAAATAAAAATCACTTTATGGCACAACTATGCTGCTCAACACCTGATTCTGATAACTTATAAACAAGAAACTGCTTCTAGGCACTGTAATGTAAAATTCGTCAGGTAATTCACCTTAATGTTAATGTTTTTAATTCACATATCACTGTTTTGATTGCCTCAATTCAAATAATTCAGTGAAATCCAGTCATTTTTATGGGTTTATTCCTTCAGTTTGGCCAAAATGTAACATTAAATCATAATGCTTATTATTTTAACAAACACTTTAGTAACAGCGTTGTACATGTCCACGACATAAGTCACACACGTTTGAGTGACGGTGTGCTTCTCAAACATTAACATTAGACGTGGGTCTCCTTCAGCTGGTAATCCGTGGCAGTTTCCACACTCCATACTGACTGTTGTTTGTGCTTTTGTACCAAACTGCAGGTCAGACTACCCAGTTGCATGACTCAATTGTTACATTTGCTGTGGGCATTTTTCTAACTTCGTTTGGACATTACTTCTTATTCAGAATCTTGCATCTGCTGTTAATGCTTTTGTAGCGCATCAGTGTGTCTGCAAGACACTGTTTTATTCAAATCTGCACCTGCTGTTTGTACAAAACGATTGCACATTTTCAACATCAATTTCAAACTCTTGCAGTTCAATAGATTACTCTCACAATGTTACAGCACTTCAACTCCACACAAATCTTTTATGATCCAGAGTGGTAAAACTCTTCACACACACAAGGCTGGATTTGTGTTTGAGAATTTCATGACTTAAGACGTGTTGCATGCACTGATTTAGTGCAGAATCCCACAAAAATATTAATCTGTAAATTGCAAACACTGTAGTATTAATTTTACACATTCTGCAAACTTTCAAGAAGAAAAAGATAAAAGGTTGTCATGGATGTTTGGAGCAGATTTACTCCATCCCTCTTTTAGTTACAAAGACACTTGATGCAGCATCATTCTTTACTTATCAGTTTTGAAAAAGATCAAATGCGAGATTTCTAAATATCAGGAAATAAGACTCCAAATCCTGCCGCCTTCTGCCACTTTCTCCTGCAGCTGACTTACCCCGGCTTTCCACCGGCCGTGACAGCATGGCAAAACGTAATACAGCTCATTCCCACCGGGAGAGCTTCTGATGCGAAACGGGAGCGAAAGCGTTCCACACAGCTGATTCTGTGAGGTCACAAAATCACGGGAGAATTGCAACACCACGCGGGATTTCAGAAGTCCACACAATAACAAGCAAGGAGAAAAGGGCTGCATGTATCCAAAAAGGTCTGTGGTTTATTTTCTGTTCGGTTTACATCGCCTATGGGGGTTTCATAGGTACTGCACGTGACTTTTATTTTGGAAGTTTCTGGATGTTTCACACTGCCTTCGTGTTTGACTTCCTGTCTGTCCCGATCTAAACTGCCGAGTTTGACGTGTTTTAGAAGCGTAGCGCGTAAAAAATAGACTCAAGACATAATGATAGCGTCCCTTTGCTTCAGGAATGCGTCTGTAACTTTACACATAGCTGCCGGTGGAAAGGACCCGCTCCACTATAACGGCGGATAATTGCGCATAGTACGTTTCGCGGCCGTTTTGCGCTGCTTTCATGTCCTGTGGGTTAAAGTTCCTGAAACAGGCACACCGGAGCTTTTCTTCCCCAGAGAATGACTTACAAGGCATTCATTCCTACTAGAGACCACTGCAAATTTCTGTTTTGCAGAAGAGATCGGCCCAACTTTCCTTGAAACAAAATAATCGGAGGCCTCCAGACTGTTGAAAGCCTTTAATTTTTCATGAGTGAAGGGTCCAGGGCTTTCTATTATATAGGAATAAATGTCTACCCAGCAGAGTTGTGGAGAAAACACTGGTGAATCGGACCAACGTTTTTGGTCATCCCAGAGCTCATACGGAATTTAAATAACTTTAATTTTATCTTCAATACAGATTTTAAACTTGCCTCTAAACCTTGTCCTGTCTGTAGATGTTGAAGTGTTTTTTTTTATATTGGGGATTTTATCTGCAAACTCTCGTGAAAATGTACGATAGCAGGCATTATTGTTTGAGATGTTGCCACACAGCCACTCACGCATGCGCACAACGATGATAGAATATGTCAACATAGGTCCTCCTATAGAAATACCAAACACAACCAGACAAAACTACAAGTGTTTGGAAAATTTGATATTTTGGCACAATACTAATGGCTTTAACAGCTCTGTTGTTATTTATTATTACTGTGAAACAGAAGGGAAATCTATTAGGGAATTATAGCTCCACCAAGCTACTACTGGGGTTTTTCCTAATTTCCGACCCTATTCACAGTTAATAAGTTAAGCCACGTTCGTTTAAAACGGCTTTGTCATCAACATTGGATTATTTAGACTCCAACGTGCGTAAGTCTGTCGGCTATACTTAGCGGCTTCTTATTTTTATCAAACAAAGTAGTGCAATGTCCCAGTACACCTGTTATTCACATGTTTTTATACAAAAACGACAGAAATCATTAATGTTAGACGCCATTGCTGCCTCCCTCTTTTCCGTCGCTGTGATATCGTCACGTTGTTCGTTACTCTGATTGGTCCTAGCGCCAGTGTTGGGAGTAACGAGTTACAAAAGTAATTAATTACTGTAATGCATTGCTTTTTGCTGTAACGCAGTAATGTAAGGCATTACAGAAAAAAAATCAGTAATATTTTACTCGGTACAATGTCAGTAACGCGTGCATTACAACGCATTTTTAACCAGGAATCAATTAGTGAGTTTTCTTCAGGGTTCTAATTACGTGGGAGCCTGAATAAAGGTCCAGTTTTGATATGACATTATTTATATGAACTCCAGCGCACCAGGACTTCTTTTGAGCAGAGAGGACAGAGTGTCACGAGTTGTGACTTACCCCAGCTGGTGGGGGAGCAGCCATTGGCGTCGGCCGTCGACGAGGATGGAGAGGCGCTCCGAGCGGGAGCGGGAGTTGAGCTCCGGAGGGAGCGAAGCGGCTCGGGGAAGATAAACCAAAAAGTCCAGAATAACTTCCACAAGTCCAGAGGTTAAAATCCACCAATTCGGTGAGCCGGAGGGCTCGGAGAGTTCGGGAGGTGAGGTGCGCTTCTAACGGAAGCGGGAGGTGAGCTCCGGAGGGAGCGAGACGGTTCGGGGGAACGTCCTCGAGTCCGGAAAGCCAGCGGGCTTGAAGAAAGAGCGTAAGCTCGAAAAGGGAGTGAGAAACAGTCCGATATCAGACGTAGAAATCCTTGATGACTGAGAGCGTCTGAGAGAGTCCTTCCGGCTTTTATGGATGACGTCGGTGACGGCGGAGGGCGCCGGAGGCGCGTGGCCTGACGGGAGATGGAGTCCGGAGGGAGGCTTCGGGAGTGGATGTGACAGGACCCCCCCCTCCAGGGACGGCACCTGACGGACCTGAGGGACGGGTCCAGAATGGCACTAGTGGGCTCCCAAGAGCGTTCTTCAGGGCCGTAACCAGCCCAATCGACCAAGTACTGCCATCCACGACCCCTGTGGCGAGCATCCAGGATCCGGCGCACGGTGTAGATTGGGTCACCGTCAATGAAGCGAGGAGGCGGGGGCCGAGGAGCGGGTGGGGCCAGTGAGGAGGTCACGACAGGCTTCAACTGGCTGGTGTGGAAGACCGGGTGGATCCGGAGCGAGGCGGGGAGCCATAACCGGTAGGCAAGAGGCCCAATCCGGCGAGTCACCTCGTAGGGGCCCAGGAACTTGGCGGCCAACTTCCGGGGGGCGTCCCGCAGCCGGAGATTGGCCGTGGAAAGCCAGACCTTGTCCCTGGGATGATAGGTGGGACCGGGGCGGTGGCGGCGGCCATGTTGGGTGCGGTATCGGTCGTTGGCCCGTCGAATGGCGGCACGCGCCCTGATCCAGGCGGCCCGGCAGTGGCGGACGAATGTCTGTGCGGCGGGCACGTCGGTGTCATCCGGTTGGTGTTCGAGAATGAGGGGTTGGTAGCCATAGCAGGTCTCGAAGGGAGAGAGGCCAGTGGCGGAAGACACATGAAGGTTGTGGGACAGCTCCGCCCAGAGAAGGTAACGGGGCCAGTGTGAGGGCTGGCTGGAGACGAAGCAGCGGAGGAAACGGCCCAGTTGTTGATTCGCCCGTTCAGTCTGACCGTTGGTCTGCAGGTGATAGCCTGATGAGAGGCTGGCCGTGGCTCCCACGAGGCGGCAGAAAGCCTTCCAGAATCGAGCGGTGAACTGGGGCCCTCGATCCGAGACCACATCGTGAGGGAATCCATGGAGGCGAACGGCGTGCTGCAGAAGGAGGTCTGCCGTTTCCTTTGCCGTGGGCAGGCCAGACAGGGCCACCAGATGGACTGCCTTGGAGAACCGGTCTGTGATGGTCAGGATAGTGTTAAGGCCGTCTACCACCGGCAGGCCAGTGACAAAGTCCAGACCTAGGTGCGTCCAGGGCCTCCGGGGAACCGGGAGAGGGGCGAGCGCACCGACTGGAGGTTGTGTGGAGGTCTTGTTGCGGGCGCATGTCTCACAGGCGGCCGTGTATTCCTTCACATCCCTCTCCATGGGGGGCCACCAGAGGGAGCGTCGCAGGTGTTGCAAGGTGCGGGCGGCACCGGGGTGACAGGCCCATTTGGATGAGTGACCCCAGGAGAGTGCTTCCTGGCGGCACGGTGGTGGTACGTAGAGGTGACGGTCTGGAGCCCCAGGCGGTGCTGGATGGGTGAGGAGTGCTTGACGGATGGACGTCTCCAGTGGCCAGTGGAGGGGTGCCAGGATCCGTTCTGCTGGCAGGGTCGGTACGGGCGTGCTCGGTTGTGGCTGGCGAGTGAACTGTCGAGACAGAGAGTCTGCCTTGGTGTTCTTGGTGCCAGGCCAGTACGTCAGCAGAAAGTGGAAAGGCTCGAAGAAGAGAGCCCAGCGGGCCTGGCGGGGATTGAGCTGTTTGGCCGATCGAATGTGGACCAGGTTCTGGTGGTCGGTCCAGATGGTAAAAGGGACCGCGGCTCCCAACAGCCAGTGTCTCCATTCTTCGAGGGCCCACTTTATGGCCAACAGTTCTCTGTCGCCCACGCCATATCTTTGTTCGATAGGGGAGAACTTTCGTGAGAAGAAGCAGCACGGGTGGAGTTTGTTGTCTGGACCCAGCTGGGATAAAACGGCGCCAGCGCCCACGTCGGATGCGTCGACTTCGACCGTGAAGGCCTTTCTGGGGTCTGGGCGGAGGAGGATAGGTGCGGAGGTGAAGAGGTGAACCAGGTGACTGAAAGCCTTCATGGCTGCTGGTGTGAGGGAGAATGGACGAGCCTGGTGTTGGGCCTTTGTGAGGTCGGTGAGAGGGGCAGCGATGGTGCTGTAACCCTTGATGAAGCGCCGATAGAAATTGGCGAACCCCAGAAAGCTCTGCAACTGTTTCAGGGTAGACGGAAGCGGCCACTTGGAAACGGCCTCAATCTTCTGAGAATCCATTGAGAGACCACCGTGGGTGATGGTAAATCCCAGGAAGGAGATGGTGGATTGGTGGAAGGAGCATTTTTCCAGCTTGCAAAAGAGTCCGTTCTCCAAGAGCCGGGTAAGGACCGCTCGGACGTGGTGATGGTGTTCCTCCAGGGTGGAGGAGTAGATGAGGATATCATCCAGATATGCAAAAGCCCAGCGCCCCAGCATGTCCCGTAGTACGTCGTTGATCAGCCGTTGGAACACCGCTGGGCTGTTACACAGTCCAAAAGGCATGACCAGATATTCCCAATGGCCGGTGGGCGTGATGAAGGCGGTCTTCCACTCCTCCCCCTCCTTTATCCGGACCAGATGGTTGGCGTTCCGGAGGTCTAATTTCGTAAAAACAGTGGCATGGGTGAGGGAGTTCAGAGCGGTGTCAATTAGAGGCAAAGGGTGCCGATCCTTGATGGTGACCTGGTTCAGGCCGCGATAATCAATGCAGGGCCGCAGACCTCCATCTTTCTTCTTTACGAAGAAGAAGCTGGCTGCTCCGGGTGATGTGGAAGGGCGGATCAGACCCTGGCGTAGGTTCTCGGTGATGTACTCCTCCATTGCCCGATCCTCGGCAGGTGACAGGGAGAACAGGCGGCCTCGGGGGGGAACAGCCCCGGGTTGGAGGCGGATCTCCATGTCGTAAGGCCGTCGAGGGGGTAAGGCACCGGCCCGTTGTCGGTCAAAGACGGCCGCCAAGTCCCTATATGGCGGGGGCACAGCTGCGAGGGCAGAGCTTTCGTGGCCGTCGGGGAGGGCCCCCGGCAGGGGTCGGTGAAAAGTGCAGTTAGGGCCCCAGCCCAGGAGGCGGCCGGTGGACCAAGAGATGTTGGGGTCATGTAGGGACAGCCAGGGCAGGCCCAGAATAAGCGGAGTGGCCGGGGTCATTATCAGGAGAAAGCGGATGGTCTCCTGATGATCCCCCAGGCTCATGCGAAGCGGGGAGGTACTGTGTTGGATGGGGAATGGATCCAGTGGTCGACCGTCAACGGAGGTGACGGGAACAGTCCGGTCCAGTTTGATCCGGTGGAGGCGGAGTTGGGAGGCCAGGCCACAGTCCATAAAGTTCTCGGAGGCGCCTGAGTCCAGCAGCACTTTGGTCTCCAAAGGTCCGCATGGGAGATGTAGGGTCACGGACAGCAGAAGCCGGCCGTCTGGCGGGGGTTCGGGAACAGGGCCAGGCGCTATTCCCCCAACGATCACCTGGCCTGGTCTTTTCCCGGCCTGACTGGGCACTGAGGAAGTCAGTGACCGGCAAATCCGCAGTAGGGACACAGGCCTTCCTTCCGGCGTTGCGCCTTCTCTGCGGGGGGTAAGTTGCCCAGCTGCATGGGTTCCTCCCCGGTGGCTCCGGGAAAAGGCGATGGTGGCGTGGCGGAACGATGGGGGGTGTCATGACCCGCGGTCCACGGGCAGGAGAAAACTCGTTGATCCACCTGCAGCGCCAACTCAGCCATTCCATCCAGCGTTGTTGGCAGCTGGCGCCCCACCAACTCGGCCCGTATATAGTCGGCCAGACCCTCTTTAAACACTGACCTGAGGGCTGGATCGTCCCACACCACCTTGGCTGCCAACGTCCGGAACTCTGACACGTAGTCCCGCACCGAGCGTCTGCCCTGACGCAGGCGGAGTAGTTGGGCTTCAGCGCCGATGTCACTGCTCGGAGGAGCAAAGGTCTTTCGAAGCTCCTTCACGAAGGTGGAGTAGTCCTGGCAGACAGGGGCCTTGTTGTGGTAGAGTGCAGCTGCCCACTCCAGGGCCCGTCCGGACAGCAGCGAGACCAGGTGAGCGACCTTGGCCCGGGAAGAGGCGTATTTTGACGGCTGACATTCGAACAACATGTCCAGTGTAGCAAGTAGGCCGTCCGGGCTGCCATCCACGCCATTCCAGCGGTCGGGGGTGCCGAAATGCAGTTCCTCCGGACCGCCGCGCCACTCTCTCTGGAGGGCGGTGAAGGAGGCAGACAGCTGCATAAGCATGTTGGACATGCTTTCCACCTTGGTGTTCAGGCGGTCTATTAGTCCGTGGAGATTAGAGACCTCGGCGCGGAGGCGAGCGACCTCCGCTGGGTCAAAAGGCTCAGTCATCCTGTCACGAGTTGTGACTTACCCCAGCTGGTGGGGGAGCAGCCGTTGGCGTCGGCCGTCGACGAGGATGGAGAGGCGCTCCGAGCGGGAGCGGGAGTTGAGCTCCGGAGGGAGCGAAGCGGCTCGGGGAAGATAAACCAAAAAGTCCGGAATAACTTCCACAAGTCCAGAGGTTAAAATCCACCAATCCGGTGAGCCGGAGGGCTCGGAGAGTTCGGGAGGTGAGGTGCGCTTCTATCGGAAGCGAGAGGTGAGCTCCGGAGGGAGCGAGACGGCTCGGGGGAACGTCCTCGAGTCCGGAAAGCCGGCGGGCTTGAAGAAAGAGCGTAAGCTCGAAAAGGGAGTGAGAAACAGTCCGATATCAGACGTAGAAATCCTTGATGACTGAGAGCGTCTGAGAGAGTCCTTCCGGCTTTTATGGATGACGTCGGTGACGTCGGTGACGGCAGAGGGCGCCGGAGGCGCGTGGCCTGACGGGAGATGGAGTCCAGAGGGAGGCTCCGGGAGTGGATGTGACACAGAGACCGCTGATTGGATGCGCTCCAGCTGCACGCGCCGCGACCACAGTAACATTCTCAGTCAAGCCACCAAAAAAAAAAAAAAACATTTAATGCGATCGTTCATGTCCACTTTCTGGCACTTTCTCTTTTACTCATGCCTGGCGCGCGCTGCCTCAGTGGAGCTCATCTGTGCCCAGGTGACATCACCACACCTGTGGCGTGCAGCGCACATTTCGCTATTTTTGCGGTGCAGATCCCAGAACTGCTTAGTTCAAAAGTAGGCTAGCTAATTGTGTGGAAAAAGTAGGAAATCCAGGAAGCAGTTTTTCTGGAGAATTGAGCGGAGATACAAGATAAGAGAGAGGACATAAATAGTCAAATAAAAAAACAAGAAAACTAAATAAAGTTCTTGAAAAGAAAAACTAGGTAGATTTTTATCCACTACAAATGTTTAACAATATAAAGCAATAATTTATAAGCATGTAATATTTAATTATTTCATAAAATTCAGATCACTTTCAAAACAGGTCCACACCCAGGGCCGTATCCAGGCATTTGGGGACCAAGGCAAAATACAGGGTGGAGCCACCCCCTTCCCCCACACACCGTTTACACGCTCAGTTAATTTAAGATGGCAGCATGTTAAGCGGACAATTTGTTGTTGCATTTATTTCATACCAATTAATTTTCTGGAGAAACCTGCAGAGCAAAATCTTTTTGCTTCTGCTATGGTGTGTCTAGATTTCTAAGCGCTGCTTGTTGCTACGGTTAAAAAATCAATCTGACATAAAAATAAAAGTCTGGTTTGTTCCTTAAATAAAAAAATAACAACGAAAACATATTATTTGTATTATATTTGATCCACTTTTGATCAAAATCGATAAATTACCAGCATTTCCCGCTGTTAAATGAAGAAAAAATGTTTATTTTTCATCACAACAAAGCAACGCTGCTTTTATTTTGAAAGTGGGTTAGCTATTTGGTTTGTTTTCGCTTCCACTTCCTTCATTTACGCTACTGCTTCTGTGTTTGCGCATGCGCCGTGTGCGGTTCTGATACTTTTGGGTCACAGATGCTCGCATCACTGCTTCAACAGTGCGACACCCTCACGAGGAACGAGCAAAATATCAAACACGCCAAAAATCCGTCGGAGCTTACGATTGCTGATCGGCAGATGGTCATGTGGTGTTAATCGCCTCTCGTAACCCCCTGTATACTACACAACGCTCAGTGCAAAACTCGCCCCGAGCTCGTAGATTCTCGCACGAGGAGAAAATCGGCTCAAAAAAGTGAAAAAGTCGCACAGTGTACGCCCGGCTTAACGTTAGATAGAACATTCTCCAGATGGGCCTGTTACTTTAAGTTTGTGAAGAATAAGGATATGAAGAACATTGTAGTCAAATGCTCTTTACACCTAAAGAACTGTTGTTATTTCTGACTGTTTTAACCACAACCCCTAGCCCAGTTAGATACCACATCACCTTCCACTGGATGTGTGATGAGCTAATTGAGCGTCATGAGCTACATTTAGATTCCCAAATCCATATTATTTTGGTGAGAGTAACTTAAAGTAATGCAAATGTAGTGTAATGCCTTACATTTTAAAATCAGTAATATTGTAATGTAATGAATTACTTTAAAATGTGAGTAACAAGTAATAAATAATGCATTACAGTTTTGAAGTAACTTGCCCAACACTGCCTAGCGCTATCCAAGTGCGTGCTGACAGTTTGAAAGACAACCGTAGATCCCGCCTCACGACTGAGAGCCGTCAATGGTTCGTGGCCAGATTATATATTCACATATATAGGATGGCTTGCCAGGCTAATGACCCGTCCCATCGCCCCTCTCTCAGCTCGGTTAAACAGGCAGCCTGTAAAATAGTCTGAGCGGTGCTGCCACCTAGTGACTGGGGGTGGTTTAGCATTCCAGCATGAAAAAGTATGCTAAAAGTAATGGATTCTCTAGCCTCTCGCCCCACTAAATGAGAAACACTGCTCTAAGACCCTGTCTACATTACTCTGGGTAATTTTAAAAGGAAAAACAAAATCCTGCCATGTTTAAACTTCCTGACATGCAAATAGAGGTTTTAATGAGAAAAACTGTTTTAAAAGGCCTTTCCAAATTCCAAAGTGTCTTTTGGTATAATAGTGTAAACTCAAAGTGTTGAGATTTTTCAGAAACAGTAATATGCCTATATAGCAGCCTATTTCATGCTTGCCCACCTCTCCCCTAGAAACTTAGAATGTAAAGATTTACATTTGTGTTTTTCATGGACAGGCACCTGTGCAATGCAAAATGGATGGGTAGACTTGCTCCAATGCAGTTTTGGGACTAAATGTAGATGCCTGCGTTTATTACGTCTTTGCGTCAATAAAATTCAGCAGATTGGTTTCTTCAGGCATCTACTTTAAAATATTGTGGAACCTTTGAAAATGTGTAAACCGTGTATGACTAATGTAGATCCCGCATGGCACTTCATTTAGCATTGGTCTTTGCTTGCTATTCTTGTTGTTTGAATTGAGTAAAATTCACATTGAATTGTACCGTAAGGGCTGAATCAAGACTGATATCAGATCATAACATTATTCTGACCTCGTTCCATAACAGTCTGGTATGGTAACTGGTCTGAGGCTGAGAAGAAGGAGCTACAAAGAAGAGTAGAGTTTTGTGCGTTCTTGTCACCATCAAAACCCTTCGTGACATACAGACATCCGGAAGGCAGAGATGATCAGCCTTAATCTTTTAGCTGTAAATCAGTAAAATTCATCATGCTCATAAATACAAAATACTCCTGTTAATCTCACATAAAACATCTTTAAAGGGGCCGTAAGTCATGAACCTTTGACAAGTATTGGTAAGCAGGTGATGGGTTTCCTTGGAAGGATCCTGGTTCCTCAAAGCTCTTTGTTGGCACGCCCTTTGTCAGTGCTAATTAGTCTAAAGTAGTGATCACTGATTTTTCATAAACATTTGGATGCATAATGTTTAAGTGAAGATTGTTGCCATCTTTATTTTTAAGTCTCTTTGTAAGAGTAAGAATGAAGTTTACCCAAGCCTTTGAAATATTACTGGTGCAAGTAGTATATGAATAACTAAAATTTGGATAACTCCCTACTAATATTAGTCCAAATTCAGTTCCTCATTTTGGGAATGTGAGTGCTTCTTTGTCATTCACCTCTGGGAGCTCAGATAATAATATCATATTTTGAGCATAATGAAGTAATGAGTCTAGTGCGTGCGGCTCATATCTGCCAATCTCCCTCCATCAAGATAATTGTTTGGTAGGGGGGCCGTGTTGGTAATCTTTATGGCAATTTTAATAACTCTCATCATTCCTCCGTTCCACTACTCTTCACAGTGATTCAAAAACTGCTGACAGCAGCAGCTGGCTGGCAGGCAGCAACGAGCGTACTCATTATTTCACAATCAGGCTCTTTTATTTACCTCCTTTTCTGCTCACAGACTCCATGGGAGCTAATGGAAATGTTTTTCTCACAAGGATTGACAATGAATCGCCCAGCAGCGAAGTACTTGACCCCTTCTAAATGAGGTGTCACTGGATTGCAAATGAGGGTATCACATTTCCCATTGGTTGGATTAGAAATGAAAACTTGTTTTACCATTTGGTGGATTTTTTATGGGGGTGTTTAAATGTTCTGTTCTGCTCTTATTGTCTGAAAAGTCAGGAAAAAGCTGCAGGCCCTCTCAGTCAGGCTAGCTGGATCAGCACATTTGAACACAGTCTTCACAATAACTTTCCTTTTTGCGGTTATTGCCTTTCCCCCTTGCAAAAGAATCACTTGTAGTGTGTGTAGACAGTGAGGCATTCAAAATTGGT
Organism: Aphyosemion australe; assembly: GCA_006937985.1. NCBI lineage: Eukaryota > Metazoa > Chordata > Actinopteri > Cyprinodontiformes > Nothobranchiidae > Aphyosemion > Aphyosemion australe. The sequence goes on from SSNS01001089.1 coordinate 15,468, forward strand.
TATGGGCAGTTGAGTTTTATGGGGTGCAATTGCTGGTGTAGCGACAAATTTTTATTTGTTTTGCCTCCCTCTACTCTGCATATCAGCTCAATACTTATGTTAGCATTTAAAATATATTATAGGGCTGCTTGATTATGGAAAAAATAAATTACAATATTTTGGTCAATTTAAAAATGACATACTTAACTCGACTACGCACCAAATTGGGATCTCAACATTTATTTCTGCTTTTCAGCTCATTAAAATAAGTGTCATTCAGCACACTAGATTGTGTAATATTATCTCTATTTACTTTATCATCACCATACATTTTAAATCAATATAATAATAATAAATACACATTTTATTCAGACAAGCTTTACGCTGAAAACAAGTTTTTGTGGCAGATGTTCTTTGATTATGTGAAGTTGAAACTATCTAGAGTTCACATTTTAAGGAGACTGCAGTTATTCGTGTCGGTGGGTAGAAGAGTTGAGCTGTTTGGTGGTGAACATGCCCAGTCAGTGAGTACACATAAACATGTGTTCTTCATGAGTGTTGATGATTATAAATGGAATCACATGGAGATATTTCTCTGACTAGTTTACAGTTGAAAACAAAAATGGCATATTTTTGACTGGCACCATTAGTTTGTTTTCATTATTGCTCTTACTTTTTAATTGGGACTAGAAACCATAAACCAGCTCCGGTGGCCTAGTGGTAAAGTGTCCTCCCTGGGACTGGGAGATCAGGGTTCGAATCCCGGTCGGGTCATACCAAAGACTTTGACAAAATGTGACCCAATGCCTCCTTGCTTGACACTCAGCATTAAGGGGTTGGATTGGGGGGTTGAAGGGAGTTTGGATTTGCATTTGGACTGCAGTATCAGTTACATGATTTGTGTGTTTTTTATGCTTTTGCTTTTATGCGACTTGTTAAGCACGTTGGCTGTCTAGTTGACTGTTTTAAAGGGCTATATAACCAATAAATGAATGAATCACTAGGTGTCACAGCCCATTTCAAACATCTGCAAAATTGATTCTTGTGTCACATATTGAAGTTTGACAACCCCAAGTGACATTCTATCCATACAGTATATTGAAAATTATTTTACTTGTGTATTTTGTTTTATTTTTTCTACATTTTGATGTATTTTTTCCAATCAGTTTTCTATTTCAAAAGGGTTTGGGTTCTTATATATTTATAGCTATATTATGGTAGAACGTTGTTAGGAGGCATGAAAAAAAATGTTTTAAGCCAATTTGTTTTCCAAATTTGCCACGATATGTGTTTTTTTAGCTGGGTAAGCACATTCCCCTCAGTAGAAATGAATGCACTGGGGGTGAGACCCATCTAAGATGGCGGCACTACGGCAGCACCAGTCCACGAGACGTCTACGTATATACGTCTGTGGGTATCACAGTGCAAACATCTTTCTTTAGAAGAAAGGCTTTTAGCGCTAATTCTTGTTGTGGTTTTAAACACATGTCCAAGTCATTTAGAACAGAGGAAAGAGCCGCAGCATACTCCGCTTCAGATGCCATCTTCGTTGTTTATGAGAAGCTGAGCGTCGCTGTGTGTGACGTACGCTGCTCAGTGCTGATTGGCTCGGTGAGAACTCTCAGGGGGTGGGGTTATTTCAATGGGAGCGTTACCAGACTAGTTATCTGTGTAGAATAGACAGACGGAGAGTCTGGCAGGCCAGGCTATATTTTCTGACTCCATCTGTAGGAATCAGGGTTAAACCAGTTATGTGGTTATATTGCATGCTGAAACTTGGACAACACTATTGGAGTCAAAAGTCCAGCTTGGCCAAATGACTTCAAAAAAGTAACGAACTTCTCCTTTTTATGTTTTGTTGGTAAATATTTGAGAAATTTACAAGTTGTTGTGCATGGATGCACAATACTAGTTTATTATAGCATTGGTGTTGGGAACAGGATGCTGACACCTTAGAATTGTCTTTGTCTACATTGTTTTGGGGTTAGAGAATATTTCTTATGCAATAATGGCACTTTTAGTGTTCTGAAGCAATATTTGAACATGGAAGTCTGGTTTATTTTTTTAATGAAAAACTTTTCATTTCAGAACATCTGTGATTGTGAAATATGCTTCAACTACATAAAAACCATCCAGGCAAAGGCAAACTCCAGAATATCAGCATCATCACAGTTCATACAGAATGGACATGCAGGAGTCCACAGTTTCCATGGTTCCTCATCAGTTGCATCATTTGGACTGCAGCATCAGTTACACAGAAACAAAATTCTAACATGCAAACAGCTTCGTTTTCCCCACATTTAACATCTTCTATAAAAGGGTCTTTATTGCATCCAGATGAGAACTAAGGCCTATTAGAAGCTTATGAAAGCAACAAAACAACAACCTCTTATGTTTGTTTACTGTGAAAACTTTTAAAACCCTCAGGTTTACTGATGCTCTTATCAAATAAAATATGAAAAAAGAAATTCTGAAATTTACCACATAAAAGCCTTTTTTTAATAAGAGTAGTGTAGTTAAAGATAGTTTGAACTGAAGTACCCCCTTTTATCACATCAGGAACACTGCCCAGTCAAAAATAAAGTCGCCACCAAAAAAAGGTTATGTTTAATAGTGAGAGTAAGAGCATTTTCCACACAGCTGTGTAGCCATAAGACAACCACTTGTGAGGCAAACCGGGAAAAATGGCTTTAATTTGCTAGAGACCATAAAGATTAGACTCTAGAGCAATGGAAGAAGGTCATGTGGTCTGATGAGTCCAGATGGTCCCTGTTCCAGAGTGATGGGTGCATCAGGGTAAGAAGAGAGGCAGATGAAGTGATGCACCCATCATGCCTAGTGCCTACTGTACAAGCCTGTGGGGGCGGGGCTATGATCTGGGGTTGCTGCAGTTGGTCAGGTCTAGGTTCAGCAACAGGATGTGCTCCAAGAATGAGGTCAGCTGACTACCTGAATATCCTGAATGACCAGGTTATTCCATCTTCCCTGATGGCACGGCCATATTCCAAGATGACAATGCCAGGATTCATGTTCAGGGAGCATGAGACATCAATTTCACACATGGATTGGCCACCACAGAGTCCAGACCTGAACCCCATTGAGAATCTTTGGGATGTGCTAGAGAAGGCTTTGTGCAGCGGTCAGACTCTACCATCATCAATGCAAGATCTTGGTGACACATTAATGCAACACTGGATGGAGATAAATCTGGTGACATTGCAGAAGCTTATTGAAACAACGCCACAGTGAATGAGTGCTATAACCAAAGGCGGTCACGACCCATAGACAGAGCTCGGTCGTGGGGAGGAATCTACGGTTTTCTTTTAATCTGTCTATGCATGCTATTGGACAACGAACAACGTGACATACTCACCGCTATGGCTGTTAATCAATGCGGGACAGTCCACCATAGAAGGTACATCCTTTTTCTAAATAAAGGACTTAAAGCTGCTATAGCAAATCAACAGAACAAGCTAAGATTGAACGCAAACCTGGTCACGGAACACTCAACCCTCACTTAGGGAAACCAGAAACACACAATGCCAGAGGAAACAAAATAGCGCTAAACACCAGTCACCAAGTCCAAACGTCTTTTGTTGTCCATGGCTTCAACTTGTGTTTTTTTGGGGGGACTTGTCCTAAAGTTAAAGTGGTAGCAGCCGGCTGTTTCTCCTTCTCTGATATTATTGAGCGGAGAACCTCTCACACCAGTGGTGTTCTGTTGCTGAATAGATGAGTGCGTAGTGAGTGGAGGACCCAGGGAAGCAAGAAAGCGCAGCGGTTCAGCGAGACCCGCAACCGGATATTATTAGTGGAGGTTTTTAGACAAATGTGAGAGAACCACTTTATTAATTTTTTTCCATAATATATTTACATTTATATTATGTTAGAAGAGGCATGAATTTTTTTTTGAAGCTAATTTGTTTTCCAAATTTGCTATTGCAGCTTTAAGTACCTATGTCTGTTTTTGACTTAAATAGTCCAAAGTTGATGCCAAAGCCGTTTCAAATGAGCCACTGCCGTATTTGTTTTTTCGCTCAGTCGCAGTAACATCCTAGCCTGGCAAGCCATCCTATATATGTGAATATATAGTCTGGCGACGAACCATTGACGGCTCTCAGTCGTGAGGCGGGATCTACGGTTGTCTTTCAAAATGTCAGCATGCAAATGGATAGCGCTAGGACCAATCAGAGTAACGAACAACGTGACGTAATCACAGCAACGGAAAAGCGGGAGGCATTAATGGCGTCTAACATGATTTCTGTCATTTTTGTATGAAAAACATGTGAATATCAGGTGTACTGGGACATTGCACTACTTTGTTTGATAAAAATAAGAAGCCGCTAAGTATAGCCGACAGACTTACGCACGTTGGAGTCTAAATAATCCAATGTTGATGACAAAGCCGTTTCAAACGAACATGTTTCTTGTGCCGCCGCCATGTTGCTTGGGTTCGCGGCCGCAGCGCTGACGTCATCGGCTACTCCCGCTCTGTGATTGGCCCACAATATAGAGCGCTGTGATTGGCCCAACCAAAACAATAGCGAGCTGTGATTGGACAGCCATAGGCTGCAAGGGTTCCCATGAAGCGTGCCTAGACCAAACTCTGCAAAGCAAGAATTTGGTCTAGTTCACTAGGCTAAGTAACATCTCGCTCACCAAACCGATAGAGTGCTGTGATTGGCTAGACTGGTCGGGCCTGCTGAGGCTCCTGTCACATCCACATCCTGACTCCATCTCCCATCATGCCCCTACGCCATCGGCGCACACCCACGTCATCCATAAAAGCCGGAAGCACACGCCACCACTCCACTCAGTCATCGTTTCTTTATGTCAGAGTTTCGAGCTGCCTAGCTCTTCCTTGAGCATCACCGCTCTATCCTTACTCGAGCCTACCAGCTCTTCATCCTAGCCACCCGGTTCCTCACTCGAGCCTCCCGGCTCTCCTCCGGAGCATCTCCTGTTTTCCACGAGAGCGTCCTGCCTCATCAGGCTTCCCGCCTACCTACAAGTAAGTCAATCTCTTACTTTCAGGAACAATGCAGCGCTCCCGCTATCACTCAGGTTCGGCGCTGTTGTTCCTGGAGCAAACTGCATGCTAGTAGCTCCCAACGCTTGTTTTCCCCACGTCTGGGTTTCTAACCACGCTACACTCTCACGCCATTCACGTGAGAGATATTTATCTGTGACAGCTCCAATGGGGGGTGGCTAGACTGACCTACACAGCAAAAAACTTTCTGTCTACATTTCTAGGCTAATGTGCTTTGGCTTAGGCCAGGGGTCAGCAACCCGCGGCTCTAGAGCTGCATGCGGCTCTTTTAGCGACCCCTAGTGGCTCCCTGGAGCTTCTTCACAAATGTATGAAAATGGATGAGGAGAAATATTTTTTTGTTTTAATATGGTTTCTGTAGGAGGACAAACATTCTTAACGTTTTCCAATGCTGTAAAAATGTGCATAATAAATATTAAATTTTAACATTTCTGTCAACGAAAATTTGCGTCATAGCCTGCGACACACGTTTCAGCGCGGCGCCCATAGATATATGGCGGCGCCGTGCCAGGCAGATGGATGTAAACAAACCAGCGGGTGTGTCAGGGCCGTGGATCCCAAAGGGAAAAAGAGAAAGATAGTTGATGAGAACAGAGGATTCAAGGAGGAATGGACCCAATTATTTGCTTTCATTGTTGACGCGGAAGGATTACCTGGAAAAACTTCAACTTTTCATCGCTGTCGCTCGGACAAGGACCAATCAGCGGAGGTTTCACTGACTGACCAATGAGGGGACAGGATGCTTCTCAGTACATCTCCGGGTAAACATGGAGGAAAAGTTAATATTTGCCGTGTCTGATGTCCCAGAGCTTTACAAGACTTCACTTAACTCCAGCAAAACCTTGTGAGACTTCATATCTACTGCTTTTTCAACTCTGAACTGCTTTAATAACCCAAAATTCCCTCCAATCTGACGGCCAATCAAAACAACGGAAGACTCGCTATTCACCCTGCTGGAACAGAGGCGCCGCTGGCTTTTGCCGCTGCTGCATGTCGCCTCCCGTGTGTCAGGTTATAAAAGCGATAGCGATGAGTTTCGCTGATCGCGGTCATTTGTCGCATCCCGTGTGTCGAGCGAATAATTTGAAAAGACATTTCCAGGGAAGGCATGCTAAATTTGCAGCCAATTACCCAGTTGCGAGTGAGAGAAAAAGTGCAATTGCAGTACTTCTGGAGAAATTAGAAGAGTGCAAAAGTAGATTTAAGAAGTGGATTACATCTCCAAACTCCACTAATTCTGCAAGTTTTGTTGCAACCTGAGAGATAAAAGCGGGGAAAACTATTCACGGATGGTGATTACATGAAGGATTCATTCATCAAAATATCAGAGCACCTATTTCAGACTCAAAAACAAAACCGAGATGATCCAGAAAATTAAAGACATGCCTCTCTCCACAAAGACAAGGACCAATAAAACGACAGGCGACGTCACCAATCAGCAAATCAAAGACAAATTCAGCTCCAGCGTCCTCAACTGTGATGAGTCGTGTGATGTGATCGATATCAAACAGACAGCGCTGTTATGCAGGTATGTGAGCTGTGATGGGCTCAAGAAGAAATGATCAAATTAATACCACTGATTAATATTGTAATGGAAGTTAAACATAAAGCACCAAATATCTACAGCAGAGTCACGTGGTGTGTCGTTCTCTCCAGGATGCTGCAGGAAATAAACATTTAATCATGAATGCTCATTAATAATAGGCTAATATAGCTAATATACACTTACAACCTGTGTTGCCTTCATAAAAGGCTTATATAAGGCTTTTCATTTTTTGCGGCTCCAGACAGATTTGTTTTTTGTTTTTTTGGTCCAATATGGCTCTTTGAACATTTTGGGTTGCCGACCCCTGGCTTAGGCCCACCTCAGACTAACTGTTAGCATGTCAATCCAGTCAGGTAATGTCTTTCTCCAAACTGAGTTCATTAAAAGTGCTACCTATAACAGGTAAGATACTAAAACCATACAGCATTTTCAGAGAAACCAATTTTTATTGATCTCAACTATGACTTAACATCATCATATGTGGTGCTTTATTAAACATACATTGGGATGTTTAGGGGTAACATCTAGTAAAATAGATCCTAACATTTGATAGTTAGAAATTGCTGAGTGGAAAAGTTTATTTTAATATAATAGGCCATCAGAGAAATACACAATCATTTATCCTGTAGAAGAGAAGGCCTTGGGTTGTTTGCTGTGTAATTAAGGACGGCACATCTCCTGCAGCTAAACGCTTCTCCTCCTCCTCTTCCATTCTTCCCCTCCTCACATCGGCAGCAGTGCTCAGTGTAATCTCTGGCCTTAATAAACACATGCGCACATGCAGATCCACGCACACACCCTCTGACGCACACATACACATGCTCTCAGTGAAATCCCTTTAGCTGGAAGAGCATGCTGTCTTAGCATTGGAGGCCTTCATCACGCGCTTCAGCAGCTATATATAGAAGTCATCATAGTCGGCTTTCAGGCCCCCTCATATATTTCCCCTCTCTTCTTCTTTTCTGTATTAACCGCACCAGTGGTTTTCTTTTCCTAAAGTGCTTTCCAGCCGGACAGCCCGTCCTCGCTTGCTGCCCTTGAAAAGGTTACACACACACGTTTCATTCCTCTCCATTTTGTCTGTCTCGCGACAAAAACGAGAGACAGGAGACTCGGGGAGAGAGACCCTCCTGATTGAGGATGATTAAAAGCAGCGGGTTGTCACACCCTGCTGGTACTGATGACACGACAAAATTACACTGTGATAAAGACAGTAAGAAGAGGAGGAGGAGGGAAGCAGGATGGAGAAAACACACGGAAAGCAACTGCGATCCAAAACCTGTTTTGACAAATTGATGTTGAGTAGAGCCTGAAATCCCCCGTGTCTCGCTACACTTCGCAACATCACTTGCCTCATTATACGCCGAGTGACCTCATTATTTCCTACGGAAACAGGAGCTCTGCTGCTCGACCCCGGTGCTTGATATGCAAGGCCCCTAGGATCCCATTAAAATGATGCTGTGTTTGAAGACCATTCGGAGACTGAAGCGGCTCCGGTTGATTCACGGCTGTTAAACTGGTGTAGAGCAGTAGCTCCTCGCGGTGATGCTGTTAAAGCTAATGTTTTATTATGGGGTCTCTGATTTGCCATCTGGACTGCCTGATAGAAGGCATTAGTACGATTACAGCACTGACGCTTTGTATGCCCATCAACAGCTCTGACTGCACAGGAGAACTGGAGCCTAATTGTTGATTATTGCTCTGTGGGATTATTAAAAGACTTGACTTTCCTGTAAGTGAAGTACCTCAAACAAAATCAGTTGTTTTAATTAAAATATACTAAACAGAAAATCGTCTTTAATAAAACTGGGCAATAAAAGAGGATCGCTGCTGTTTTAAGTTAATTCAATTCAGTTTATTCCTATAGCGCCAAATCACGATAAGAGTCATCCCAAGGCACTTCACAAATGGCGCTTACACACAGGCACCTGGTCGATACGGCCGGGCCGAAAGATTTGGTTTCACATCAGGGGAGCCCGAGAATTTCCAGTGCCAAACCGGATGCTTTTTCAGCCCACTTCCTAAGGTGGTCTGACTCGCGCCGAAACCGGGCCAACACACCCACTGCCGACTCATTGGTCGGCTCAAATTCACGCCTACCTTTACGGGGAACCTCTGATAAGCGGATAGAATCGGCCAGCGGGGGCTTCCCGCATGCGTGCTTTATTATCACTCTGAATGCGGAAGAGTTAACAAGCCTCTGACTGAAGCTGTTTTATCTGTTTCCGTCTGCTGTGATCAGCGCAGCATGCGCACACACACACACTGACACAGTGCTGCCACACAGCCTTTGATTAATAAGGAAGACACCGCGGCCCTTTGACCCGCCCACAAGCTCGGAGATGCGCTCAGACGTCACTGATATATTCGCGCCAATTTTTTGCGCGCATTTCTGAGACCGCCTATCACTTCCGCATTCCAAAGGGTGTCCTGGACGACGTGTGTAAACAACCTGGCGGGGCCGGGGCCGACTGAGGCCGACCGATCGGAGCCGACTCGGTGCTAGTGTGTAAGTGCCAAAAGTAAACATTCCAATACAGTTCAGTTCATTAAGCCAGTCAGTAAAAAATTATCCAATTTAAGGAACCCAGCAGATTGCATCAAGTCATTGACTAGCATCAGTGTGTTTTCAGCAATTCTCATAATAAGCAAGCATGTAGCGGCAGTGGAGAGGAAAACTCCCTTTTAACAGGAAGAAATCTCCAGAGGATCCTGGCTCAGTATGAGCAGCCATCCACCACGACTCACTGGGGGTTGAGAAGACAGAGCAGGCACAGGCACACCCCCACACACACACACACAACATATATACAAAGTAGTGTTTCTACGGCTACGCTGTGATTTCTTAGTCGAAATTCTATGTAGTAAGAAAAACTTTGCCTTTATCTGAGTATATTTATAATTAATTCAACAGGTGAACTAGTAGTAGCACATTCTATGTTAAAGAAAGTAAGATGCAATATCAGGAGAGGGAGAATGTTAAGTGGTTGTCTTACAAAGCTAGTGTGTCTATCTTCCCACTGTTATTTATGTAGCATTATATTATTATTTGCTATGGAAATTAGCGGTAGCAGCAGCTAGCAGTAGCATATTTTTCAGGGTGGTTTAAAGTTTTAAATTTATTTTATTTTTTTTGCATACTTGTGACACATTGTCTGAAATGGTGCTTGGTAATCCACAAAAAGGTTAAAGCAACAGGTAAATATTCATAGTTTTTATAGTTAACTGAGGAACCATTTTTACTTGTTCTTTTTGAAAGATGACTGGTCACTCTGAGTTTAACATGCAGGCTAAATAGTCTTCTAGTCCTATTTCCTGCATTAGCTGCTGATAGAAAAGAGATGCGGAAATGATCGGATTAGAAAAGCCAGTATCATTTGCATATCATAATGTCAAGTTAGCATTCATGGACTAACCCATCTGAGCTCACGACAGAGAAGAATGTGTTTATTTAGCATCCAGGAGAGCGCAGAGCATGTGTGTAGTAAACAAGTGTTCAAATAATTAGTGAATTGAGCATTGCATGATCGACTGCGACTAAATGCGCCGGCCCTGGTTTGGGCTAATTTGCTGCTTGAAATGAAATTAAAACTGTATGATATTAAGTGATTAAATTGCTGGCATATTGTGTCCAAAAATACACACCAGTACTGTTATCAGATAACATTATTTTTCAACAGATATGTAATGCATCTTTCCAACAGAGAAACATTTGATTGTAATCGTACATGCACACAATAATAAAATGTTTAATATTTTGATAAGTATACTTGAAAATACATATTTTCAGAAATGGCACTTGAGCCATTTCCACTCATCAATGAATAATTCCCTTAGTTAATTAGTTAATACCCTTCACTGATGGTGGCTTCACAAAGTGTGGATCCAATGTGCAAGAGGGGTGTGGCCAATGTCCACACTTGAGAATTGGGACACCCTACGCATTTGTGCCGTCAGACGGGAACGCACAATTGAGGGATGCAAGTGTGGAAGTATGAGTATTGAGACTGGGCCTCTGGGTTAATAGTTTCTGAAGAACCAGAGCTTTTTTCCCCACAGAGATCGACTCACAAGACATCATTGAGATTACAAACCAATGTAAATGTCTTGGAAAAAACAAGTGAACTTGGTCTTTAAAAGTAGCTAAAAAAACATGTATTTAAGTCATTTTAATGGACTTTTTAATATACAAGTTTTAAAGTTCCTATGTGAATTATTATGAATGAAAATCACTGTTTAGATCAGAGTTAGTATTTGTTTCTTTAGTCTTTTGTTAGTTTGTATCCCTGTGAGTTGTATTCTTGCCTATTTATCTAGCCTGTCAATGTTCTTGATTGTCCTTCCTGTGTATTTTATCGTCTCTAGCCTTTGTTTTTCCAGTGACAGTTTGAATTCTTGTCTTTTGACTTTATTATCATCTGCATTGTGCAGCACATTTTCCTAAACCAAGGCTTACGAAGCAGATCCAGCATCCAGCACAATCACAAAAAATAAATAAAATACAGTGAAAGCAGAAGTTTATGGGTCGGTGTGAATTTTATTAATATTCTACAGGCATCACCTGCTATGAGAGAAAGTTTCATCCTAATTTCATAATTTCCAAATAGTTAGAAATAAGCATTGAATAGAAAAAAAACATAAAGAATAATCTAGTCAGATGACTTATTAAAGTGACTGTGTGTATTTTCCCTGGCGATAGGGGGCAGTACATTCCTAAATCACTGCAAGCAAGCTGTATTTTTGTGTTTGAGTAAGACCTTACCAACGGATGTCCATTAGGGTCAAAACTCCCTGGGAGAACAAATTTCGAACGAGTACTTCGCCAGAACATTCAACCTCCAGCAAAATGACAAGCACATCAGACTCCCATTCATCACTAGCAATGAGCGAAGATGTAAATGTTATTAACAACAACATTTATGAATGGCAAAAGTTTTGTAACAACTTGTTACAAATCTGTAAATGCGTTTTGTCCTCACGGGCTCCCGTAGAAGGAAAATTTGCATCTAATATTGGCGTCGCCCAGAGGCTTGGACCCACGCCATTGTATTTTAGACCTGATTTTTATGGGTATATGTTATGAAGCCGCCAATACTTTTCAACAACTGGGCATCATTTAATTCATTTTCAACAACATTTTGATGGGTATTTCCAGAGATTAATGGATAAAACTACACATTGTCACTTTAAGTAAATATGTTTCTGTCATCCGGGTTGTGGAACGTTACATTGAAGATGTTTTGTTTAATAAATCTTTAATACGTTTTACAAGATGAATGTTTAAGTGAACATGCATAAACAATAACAGGCTGTTAATTGGATTGCAATAAATCATAGACTGTTATGTTCAAAGCTGCATGCCTCTGCATACATAGTAGTAGGGATGCACCGATACCGGTATCGGGTATCGGCCTCGATACCACATTTTCTAAAGTACTCATACTCGTTAAAAGTCCCTTGATACCGGGGACCGATACCACGGTCTGAGAAATGTCTGTTTGAGTGGCGTGTAAGGGGTTAATCACAGGCGCAGAGTGCCCACCCCCAAGGCCCCAGCTGCAGCTCAGAGCAGGGAGAAGTTTTCATTTTAAATAAATGTTCTTAATTCCAAACGAGTGCCTTGTTTTTTTGTTAAAGTATACAACTAAAGCTGTTATCTGTAAATTAAAATCATGTTTTTATTAAGTACTCAGTATCGGTATCGGTGAGTACTGAAATGCAAGTACTCGTACTCGTTTTCCAAAAAAGTGGTATCGGTACATCCCTACATAGTAGTATTGTGCAGAAGGCAGGTGTGAAAAAAATGCTATGAAGAAAGAATGCTTTTAGAAATGGAAGTGTTTTCATCAATGAACAAAAAGCGGTGAATGAACTAAATGAAATCTAAATCAAATTATTATTTGGTGTGACCACCTTTAGCCTTCAACAGGGCTAAACAATTCAGCATCAATTCTTCTAGGTACACTGGGCTGGTAGGAACAAACATCTTGGAGAACAAACTACAGATCTTCTGTGGATGTAGGCTTCCTCACATCCACCTGTCTCTTCATGTAATCCCAGACACACTCCATCATGTTGACATCAAAGCTCCACATAGAAAATTGTCCTGTCGTCATCCAGATTTTGTGACCACAAGTGGGGTTTAATACTTAGAGGACCATTCCATGACAGGTCAGTACAATGTCCCCAGAGAAAGCCCTGATGCTGTACTCAAGTCAATTGTGAGAAAGACACCAAGGTACTTCAACTCTTCTGGTTTAGGGATCCCAGAGGGAGCAGTCAACCTTTGTCTGGTAGACAACCATAACCTCAGATTTGGAGGAGATGAATCTCCAAATTTGAGGCCAAATGTGGCTTTTGTGTAGAACCATGCAGAATCATTTATTCTGTTGCAAACATTCAAGATTTAAATCAGCAAAGAATTACTAATTATTTTCACATCAGAGGAACTTATTTGCAAGGTTGTCTAAAATGAGGATGAGGTGAGTCCTTACACTTCATCCATGAAGCAGAAAAGAAAACTAAAAGGCAAGAACTTAAGTATCAATGTTAATAAATAATTATGTCAAAGTGCACAAGTACTTTCCAATTTAGACTGACAAGAAAATGACAAGTTGTTTTTTTCTTGCTTAGATTGTATTTTTGGGCAAAAAAGGGAAAATATCAATATTTCACATCTCACACTCCAAGATGCTTAATAATTGTGATTACCATGAACATAGATCTTAACAGTGTTACTCAAACACCAGGGACAATAATTCAAGTTATTTTTTGTTGAAATCACATTAAAGTTGAGCTTATGAGAAGAAATAAAGGTATCAAGGTCTTTTTAAAGCTGTTGCACACTCATTTCATCAAAACATATTAGAAAATGGAATCAGTCACAATCACTAACACACCTTTTGATGTGTGGAGGAAGATTCACTGTCTTTTATGTTGCAAGAATGATGTTAGAGGATGAGGAAAAATAGAAGCTTTTCAGTCTGCCCTAAAAAATGTTGAGAGATTCTTTTGAAAGCAGATGACTTTATTTGAGGGATTGGGATTACCTGGTTACCATTGTGAAATTTGTTTTTAATAAAGTTTGTGTTTCTGAATAAAGGTTTCAGTCTGTAGTTGTAATGCAGAGACACAATATGGAGATTAATGTCATGGTCTGCTGGTTTTTGGTTCAGCTTTAGTCTTTTCCCACAGCTACTTAAACACTCACTCAGTGCTCCCGCAGCTCAATCAGCCTTACTCAGCCCACCTGAGCCATGCTTGATTGGTCTCCCTTTCTCACCTGTGCACAGAACTTCCTAAGCTACCTCCAGTTTCTACCTCAGTGCCAATTTGTTCACCATCAACTGTTATTTTGAATTTCATTCCTGAGAAACTCCTTAGTTTCACCTGGGTTGTCTGTTTCTTGTGCTACATGTTTTTCCCCTATCGCTGCACCACCAACCAAACCTCCACATGAGGAGCCCAGTTTGTGTTTTCTTTTTAGCATATCCAGTCAGTAACCTGGTATATTTTATTGCGACCTTTTTTAAGCTGTTCAGCTCTTTTGCCATCCTTAATGACTGTGTTAATGTGCTATGCAAATTAAGATGATGATGATTTAACTTTTACCTACTTAACCCCTTGGCTTATAGGCCACCAACAAGGGATCTTCAGGAATCTCTGTCCTGGGCTTTTCTCTGCAGCTGGTACCACGTCATTCTCATGGTATGGATGTCTGCCTCCAGGTCTCATTGGTTGACTTTTTAATTTTTCTTGTGGATTCCATCTTAGGGGTTGTCCAGTAATGTTGTCTATTGGCTTTTTTTAAAGCCCCATTCCTGAACTTTGTGGATATATGCTCTCTGTCGCCCTCCCAAGACTTGCTGCTTAATGTCACTGTCATAAAATCAAATCTCTCTCTCGGGCATAAGAGACATGTTTACATTCCTAATGTCAGGCAAAACAACGAAAACAAACTTTTCCACCTCCACACATTGAATAAATAGTTTTATCAGGACTGTATAACAACTTTATAGACCAAACACAATAACCCTGGTGAAATCAACTTACCTAGCCATTAGCAGCACGGCTAGGTCAGAGTCCGTAGTTCATGCTGTTCTTTCTAAAAGAGCTCTCCAGCGAGGAAAAGATGGCCCAATAATAACTCTGGTCTTTGCTCTTGCTCTATCACGTTCTCCTTTTCTTTTCCTAGATTCCTCTATAATGGGATTTCTAGCTTTCTTTGGTGAACCTGCCATTGCTAAACCACGAGTCTACGTTATACAACTATGGCAAGCCAAAGGGCTAAAAAAACAATGCGCATTCTAAACTCGCATTATGTCTGCCAAAACGCTCGTTCAAGACGCGCATTTTGGCGGACATAACGTGCGTTTAGAACGCACGCTTTTTTTATCCCTTTGGCTTGCCATATTCTGCCGTAAAGCACACCCAGTCAGTACTTCCGGTATGACCCGAGCTCAAAAACTGTATAGTGCGGTAAACAGGTATGAAAATGAACATAATAGATAATAGTATGATGCCAAAACTTTACAAAAAACATTATTTTAAGGTGTAAAAGTTGCGGAATGTTACTTTAGGTCGTGTTCCATCCATACCCAGTGATGTTTCTTGATTTCTTCTTCTGCAGGCAGCTGATTTGTTTTCTGTTGCTGATGGATTCTGGACAGTGGATATGAAGTATCTTGAGCGGGCAGATGATGATTCAACAGGTGAACTAGTAGTAGCACATTCTATGTTAAAGAAAGTAAGATGCAATATCAGGAGAGGGAGAATGTTCAGTGGTTGGCAGCAGTGTGCCAGCCGATGGCCCCCTCCATGAGGCCACCACAGCTCAGCAGAACACCAGTGTAGCTTCTTCTGGGGAGAAAAACACTTAGAGAGAAAATAAAGTTAACAGCTGAAATAACAGGAAATAATGCAATATAGCCCCCTTCAGACAGGCCATGAAAAACGGAAATGTTCGGGACTCTGTCCGTAAGACGTTTGTGTCTGAATACAAATATCCGGTAAACCTTTTCCTGAATTAGACCGGACAAAGCCCCTAGTAACAGGACCGGACTCGTCACGGACAGGGTGGCTGCTTCAGTGAGGTCGAGTTCCGGACAGGGAGGAGGAGGAGGAGGGGAGCGGGGGACGCTGGTGCGCACCTAGATTACATATGGTAAATGGTAAATGGCCTGTATTTGTATAGCGCCTTCTTAGGGTTCTACAACCCCCAAGGCGCTTCACAACACAATCAACTCAATTCACCCATTCACACGCTGGTGGGGATGAGCTACGATGTAGCCACAGCTGCCCTGGGGCGCACTGACAGAGGCGAGGCTGCCGAGCACTGGCGCCACCAGTCCCTCCGACCACCACCAGCAGGCAAAGCGGGTTAAGTGTCTTGCCCAAGGACACACAGCAGCACTCTCTGGCCGGAGCCGGGATCGAACCTGCAACCTTCCGATTACTGGACAACCCGCTCTACCTCCTGAGCTACTGCTGCCCATATATCACGTGACTGGGAAAGCAAAGTTTTTCAACATGTCTGACCAGAAAACTTCGCCACTTGGTCGTGAATGTTTCCATATACGCATGCGCATGCGGC